>JASSUY010032621.1:33075-46194 GCA_032466535.1 Forpus xanthops | reverse complement strand
TGGAGAAGAGAAGGCTGCGTGGAGACCTCATAGCAGCCTTCCAGTATCTGAAGGGGGCCTATAAGGATGCTGGGGAGAGGCTATTCATTAGGGACTGAAGTGATAGAACAAGGGGTAATGGGTTAAAACAGGGGAAGTTTAAACTGGATATAAGGAGGAAGTTCTTTACTGTAAGTGTGGTGAGGCATTGGAATGGGCTGCCCAGGGAAGTTGTGAATGCTTCATACTCAGTTGCATTCAAGGCCAGGTCAGACAGAGCCTTGGGTGACATGGTTTAGTGTGAGGATGGATACAGATGATCTTGAGGTCCCTTTCAACCCTATGATTCTATGAATTGAATACAAGTCCTCAGTGGCATCTGGATGTGGCTCCATAGATGTTTGCTGCTCCTGCTTCACTCTCTAAGACCTGTTCTTTAGTCAGCAGAGACAGAAGCAAGGCACTGTAACTACCTTCTCTCAGTATCTCCTCTTGTTTCACTAGAGGGATGATGAGGTAGGGAGCAGACATGAGCTCCCCTTGTGCCCCTCTCCTCCCCAAGCAGAGACAAGGCACACCCACAGAGAGGCACCATGCTAACTGGCAGCTGGCACTGTCTGTCTCGCAGCAGCAGGGCATTAATAACCATTAACAAAATGCTATACAGTTCCAACATGATGTCAGTGGTATTAACCTCTGTCATTCCTGTATCAGCACTAGTGAATGACTGGGGTTTTTCTTCAAAACTTACATTTGAAATATTCCACAGTATTAAAACCAACAGTGGCTACTTAGAATAGCTCTTATTTTCCAGTTTTGAAAATGAACTATCAGTTACCAGTGGTGGCTATGTTGAGCAACAGCTGAATTTCTCTCATTCATAACCTTTTACTGAGCTTTTAAAAAGAACCAAAGCAAAGCCTTTACACCCTTACAGGCTTGTGAGCATTTTTGGGAGGTACTAAGGATTTGCCACTTATTAGAGAAAATAGGTACAAGAGATTTGAGAGTTTTCTTGAACTGATAGTTTATGAGCAAATCACTTGAACTGGTGCATTATAGCAAATACACTACTGCTTTCAGGAGTATGAAATAGAAGTGTTTTTTCTCAGCTCAAACTGGCAACCAGAGAACAAGCAATCCTTTTTAAACAGTATACTTACAAAGCCTTTTACAATCTTAAAGTACCTAGGTATGCATTGCTTCCCAGCTCAAAATAAAATAAAATCCAGCACTATAAACAGATGAGATAAAGCCTGTAGAGAAAGAGAATGAGAATCATTTATTGCAGTAATTAAGATTACTAGAACAAGATACAATTTTCCATGCATTCAATAGTATCTCTACTCTTAGATCATTAACAGGAACAACCCTGTTAAATTTTACTGTCTTAAGATGATCTGAAAGACTTCTGGACTTTCAAGAACATCCTTTTTTATAGTTACAGATTAAGAAGGTCATTTGCTGTCAATCTCCAAGATATGAAACAAGCCTAACTAAACTCGGTTTAAGTGCAGTTATATCTCCCTATCTCCTACAATGCTTCAGGATGTCCATTTTATCACAATTAAGTCTTTGGTTCAAGAAAATAGGATGGGGCCATCAGATAAATGTTTGCATGACTAACTAGCCCTGCCTGTCTCTGGGTCTGCACTCATGCCTAATGGCCATCACATTCAACAGGTACAGGGAGTGGACACGCAAGATCAGAAGGAATGGGAATGCTTTGTATCCCATGTGCTGTATCATGTACGTACATGTTGCAGCTGTTTCTCCAACTTGGGTTCAACAGTTTAACAAAAAAAGCTTTACCTCTTAAAAAAAAAAATCAAAAAAACAAACAAACAAACAAAAAAAAAAAAAAAAAAACACAAAAAAACCCACAACTCAAGAAGTTCATGTCATGTAGACCTTCAACTGAAAACTGAAAGAAGATGTAGAAGATTTGCCACTTTCGGTGTGCAGAATACACCAAACACTCGTCTCAGTGGAATAAAGGTGAGTAGAAACTCATCTTCTCTATAAAGAACATTGGAACAAGGGATACTGCCACCAAGAGCAAAGTCTGTTCCGTACCAGCTTAGTACAAACCTCCACCACAGGGCATTTCAGGGTGATTTTGCTGAGAGCGCAGGGCAGGCTCTGCAGTTGTGTGGAAGCAGGTGACAGGAGGGAAAGGATGCAACACTTCCAGTTCTTCAGCCCTGTTGCAGACCTCCTGAGAAATGGTATGCAAGGTTAAATAAGGTCTTAGAGACACCCTCTACCAGGCAGTGAACCAGCCAGCAGCACCTCAGTGAGAGGCAAATCTACATCCCTGTAGAAAGGGTAGAAGAATGATTAATTTAATCCCATGTCCTTTCTAAGAAAGGATACTAAGTGATAGTGAGGGGCAAAACTTGTACACATGTTCCAGTGTCTTCATCCTGCTTTGGCAGAGAAAAGGAGGAGCAGAATCCAGTTGTACACCCCTCCACTCATCACAACAGTCAGTAGGAGGGGAGAAGGGGCTTTCTGCAAAGCCTATGCCTTTGAGGCGGCAGAAGGGCAAGAGCTCAGTTTTATGACTCTTGGCCCCAACACAATTTACCATTTACAAACTAATCCTCCTCTGTTCGAGAGCACAAGGCCTGCTAAAGCTCTCATGTCCACTTCTCTGATTCTTCATTGTCCACACTGACAGAGAGAAGCCGAAGACCTAATCGGTGTGTAATTCAATCGCTGTCCAGGCTGTGTCACAACACAATGCTCTGCTTGTAGTGCCATGGGTTAAGTCAGCCAGCTACTGTTATGCACCACAGCAGGTGTGAAGAATGTTGCTGAGGCTAACTGTATGTTACCACTCTGTCAAGGTCCATTTCTGACACTACTTTCACTCACCACTTAATGATTGTTTTTTTTCTACTGGCAGCAAGCTAATTGTCAGCTGTATCATAAAAGGGCACTTTCAGTATTTTTGACTCTGAATTGGGAATTCCTGCACAGCATAACATGGGACTCATACAAAGTAAACCCCTCTGTTCCCCAGATCCCCAGAACAAAGAGGTCTTTTAAAAAGCAATTTATTTCTTTAGCCTGAATCCAGCAATTAGTAAGTTTTGACTTTACTGCATCCAAAGTGCTTCACTTTCTTGTTCCTCACAAGACAGGACATTGGACATTGCCACACACCTTTTGGGAATGGCTTAAATCTGTGAAATTCCATGGTATCTAATTACATTTAAATTAGCACAAGACAGGCACTTCATCAAAATATTCTTCTCCACATGTAGGTGGTTAACAATTCGAAAAACAAAACTGAATGTGCTGCCACACTTAAATACAGATCCACTTAAATACAGGGCCACTCTGAGAATGGCATTTGTTTGTTTGTTTGGGTTTTAATTTATACTCTAAAAGGAGTAGCAAGTTGCTTCCATTTTTCTTGAGTCATATCACTGTGCAAGGAAGCTGAGGTTCAGAAATACAGAGGCAAGGCAACACCTGCCACTTCACTACCACCAGTGAAGCAGCAATGGGTGTGTGCATCACCCAGCCATGATACCAGAGAGGTAAGGATGCAGTGGGGAACTACTGGTGATAGACCCACAGCAGCATGAGTGAAGTGTAATTTACTGAAAGTGACAAAAACATAGCGACAGAAAACAGGAGCACATCAGAGGATGTCTTCCCCTCACACAGATGCACATCACACACTTGTTAACAGCCATGTGTAATGTTTCTTTCCATGCATAACAGTGACAAGTCTAAGGGCCATAAGCACAGAAACTCCCTATTTCTAAAGCAGCTATTTCCTTAACAGCCTTGAGAATTTCATTCATGTAGAATTTCTGGTGCCATTTCTCTAATTTTCATGTAGAGGAAATACAGATAAGAGGAATACCTGATGGAAAAGTGATACTGGGACAGAAATTGTACAAGCCTGTACCATCAGTACTTCTTTTATTTAAAAGAAGAAACAACTGAAGTCAACTGGATAACCTAGCCAGTTCAAGAAGTGGCTAAACCAAAACAGAAACAATTTGCCTGCTACTACACAGGTGACCTTAAATCAATATATTTGGCTCTTTCGAGCATTTATATGTAATTCTATACAAGAACTATGGTTACCAATCTTACCTAATCCTGTAAAGGGATGAAGTACTTCATTGTACTTTCAAATCCTGAGAAGGCAGCAAGGAGATGAAGAAAGATGATCCAGCTTCTTGCTACAGAAAAGATCGTAATATTCATTATTCAAAATATGAATTGGACATCTGCATTTACAATGCTTAACAAGCCTTGTTTAGTGCTGAAGCCAAGCTGCTCATTTCACCCATACTCATCTACTGTCATCATTGACGGCTGATTTCCAAACATGGCCAGACACCAGTTTACATAGCAGGCAGGGGTCATGAGGCATTCTTGAATCCTGAATCAGGATTTAGCAATGACATGTGCCAAGCCTTAGAAGCATGAAGAGCATCTGCAACTGAGCACCTGCGGAAATCCCATTTCCTGACAAAGAGAAGCCTCCACTATTCGTATTTTCTCTTGCTCATAGGCCATGATGTACTGAAATATAGCCTGAATAGTCCTTTTATAGATACACAAGGAAATGTCCTTGCTTACCATTTACCCCTCCTCATGGAGGTTCAGTGGGAACTTGGTTGAGCAATCAGCAAAGATACACAGAATGAAGAGCCTGGCTAACGGGATATGACTGAAACCGCACACAGGGTAGGGATACAAAATGGATGTGCAGCTTATCAGAGAAACTGGAAGGACTCTGGTAACTTTAGTGTATATAGGTAAGAGGACAGCACCCTGCGTTAATGCTGACAGTGACATATGCAGGCACAGCCACAAGAGTGCACATTCTTGGAAAGGGAGGACAGGAGCAACATCACCAGCAGCACGTGAATAATCAGAGAGCATGGGATTGCACAGATTCCTCTCCCTGGTCTGTGAGGGACAGTTCAAAGTGATTATGTTGAAGGCAAGCTGGAAAGAAAGTGGAAAGGGCTGCTTGTGAGTCTGGCAATAGGAATGACTTTGGACAGTTTATACTGTAAGACTCCCTGCTTAGCAGCTTTGCAAGACACTCCCCCAGTACCTCCTGCTGCAAATCTACTCTTACACTAAGCGGCCTCTGTCCCTTTGAAAGCTGTGATTCCCTTACCCCAAGACATCCTCTTCTGCTGCCTTCACTGTAACACTGGATTGCTGCTGCTTTACCTCCGACATGGATTATTTGTGACTCCTTCTCAAACTCTGGCTGCTATTTCCCAACCATCCACATCTCTTTGTCCCACACAGTTTCCTCACCCTCATTTCCCTAACACTGTCTCCTGTGGCTGCTTCATAACCCCAGATTATCTCTACTTCTCTCCTCTTGCTGCTGGTTTCTGTAGTGTGAGTGTGAAGCTCAAGCTATCACAAGTACCAGACTAGTAGCCTGGACACTGTTCTGTGTCTAATCTCTTGGTAGGCTGTTCATTGCTGCTTTAAACCAATGACTCCAAACACTGAACAACTGTGAAACACTACCAGCCCTCAATACGCTCAACCCTCAACATGCTACCATGTACCTGTATCATATCTTCAAACAACAATACAAGCTTGGTAGTTTAGAGATCAATCATTTGTCATGTTCCTGCTGGTCTTCAGTGGTCACTCAGCCTCATTTTAAGAACCACGATCCATCATGGTGCTCTGCAGGCTCAGTGGATGCAGAGTGACAGCCACTACTTCCCATTTCCACAAGGAAATGCTGGAACAACTTTTGTCTGTTAAATGCTAGGTACAAAAGTCAAGTCTCTGTGGCACACTCTCTCTTCCTTCCTTGCTGGCTGATCAGCTCTTTCTTCAAGGGACCTACCTCCCCCTCTTGGCCATGACAGTGTATACTCAAACAGCTGCTAGGGCTGGATGAAGCACCTGCTCTGGGCAACAGCAGCTGGAGTTCATTTTGGGTCCAAAGGGCCGAGGCCAAGCAGGCTGACCGCATGTGCACTAATCCGGTATCATCACCAACTCCACCAACAACAGGTGCCTCTTTGAAGAGGGAGGGAAAAACTATTTGGGGAGGAATCAGAGCTTTATAAAGGACATTATGGGCCAAGTCTTCAGCAGTACATGCTCAGTTAAAAAGCATGTACTCTGTTGAAGTTACATGAGTAATGCTCATATACACCAGTAAGATTTGGCCTACTCCCAGTGCTGCTTCTCTTCTGGTTTTGGTTTTCATTAAGATTTTTCACCTCTTCTCTCTGCTCTGCACTGATCTTCCTTTAGAAGAAGAAAAACCTTCCTCTCCCTCACTCCAGACCGAACAGTTGAAGTCACAAGCTACATGCTCCAAACTCCAACGTCCTCCTCAGTCCTGACTGAGTCCTGGAGTCCAGTTCATGAACATGCATCAACAGCAACAAGGGTGATCCCATTCTGGAACAAATCAAATCGAACCCTGCCAAGGTCCCTTAAGAGAAGTCTTTCAGGACAGGAATCTTTAAGAACTGACATGCACTTGCTCAAGCCATTGGTCCACACAGCCCAGTGTATTATTGCAGTGTATGGCCACTACAAAATGACATGGGAAGAGCAAAAAAAAAAAACAAACCTGCCAAAACCAGCTATTAGCCAAAGTGGCTCCAAGGAAAATTTTCTTCTCTCACCTTGCTAGAAGTTGATTTATGACCTAAAGCATACAAATCTCTTCTTAAAGTCCCTTTTAGTGTATTATGGATAAATGCTTGTATTAATGAAAGCCTTTACCTTTTTTCTTTAGTGAGTCCTGCCATTCTGATCTCCAAAGGTCAGTTCTGCAAATCTGGTCTCACTCCTGGCAGTTACTCTTGTGCCTCTTTCTAAGGAACCTCCAAGTTCTTTGGAACCTGAGAATGGAGCTGAATTCATAAAAGCAGCCCTACAGACCACTGCCAAAAGCTCACACAACGTGAGTAAAAGTAGGCTTTCCAAATTCCTGTTGATGCACTATTAGAGGAAAACATGACCTCGTTGCAAGCTGCTCACATGAACCTGTGATAGGCTTCATAAATTTGTGTTCCAAAATTTATTTTCCTGAATTGTACCTCTTTTAATTCATGACTTTCTGAGATTTAGATTTGTTTAAGTCACTTTCCCTTGGGACCAAGTCTCAGCTGGGTTATATTACAAAAAGAAACAAAACAGAGATGGTTGAAGGAGCAGAGCTGGTGGTGAGAATAGCACAGGCAGAAAAAATAGTCTCTAATCCATAATAGTTACTGGCATTGCATCCACAAGTACACACAAGTGTAAATTGTACTGTGTTGGCTTGCCCATTTAAATCAGTCTCTGAGAATTTCCCTTGACAAACACAGGCTAGCCAACACCATTTCCTCACCAATGAACAGACATTCATACAACCACATAGGAATGTCCACTGCTAGAAACATATTCTCAGCTGCTGCAGACTCACAGATTCCCTTTGTGGCTTTAACCACAGGTCCAAAGTTGGAGAACTTCAAAGCACTATCAGCATACAAAGACAATACTGCACACTTACGCATTGGTTTTGTCCATATATACGCCTAACAGAACAACACGGCAATCACCACTTTACACACTCATACTGAGTAGTACGGATACTCCGCGCTGCTACCCTTCACAGCAAAAGCAATAAAACACTCCTAGCATGACAGGCACAGAGCTCTCCCTAACCCTCTGAATCCTCTCTGCAGCTCACTGTCACTGGGCACATTTCACGCAGGCCAGCTGCACAGGATTTATTCTACCAGCTTTGGAGTGTCAAAGCTAACTTTTTTTGTCTTTGCCCCAGGCAGCCGCTTGGTATGCAGGATTTAAAACAGAGAACAAAATGTTCTGTGAAATTTGTAAATACTCAGCACGGTAATTTCTAAATTTTAAAAAAGACAGCAGCTAGAGGTAATGGTTTAAAAATTGAAAAGCATTTCACTGCATCACTGTAATGCCACCATGTCCTAAAGATCAGAATAAACAACGTCCCAAAATACTAGTTAATGGTGCTGACTACCTTAAGTGATAGGGACCAAATATACTCTTGAATTACGCCTCATAATTCTAATGAAATCAGAATGCCCAATTCAGAAGTACTCTGCATAAAGACACTGAAATTGACAATAACTTGTTTGATCCTTGCAAAGTGGCACAAAAGACTTTGTCTGGGATATACTGCCACAGACTACAACCTAACATCTACTATTGTAAGGTTTTTTAATAATTTCTCTAAAGCCATTAAATTAGGCAGAAAACAATAGGGAAGGAGATACCTTAGGGAATCACAACACACTACAAAGGATAGAATGTAGATGGCCTAAAAAAGGAGTTTTGAGCAGGAAGTAGCAATAAAGGTTCGTTTGTGACTAGAAGAGAAATTACTTCATCAGAATTTAGCATAGCCTTCAAGGTCTATGATGTCTGAGTGAAACTGTCCACTTCTGTTTTGTCTGATTCACCACCACTGAAGTCATATTAAAACTTAAACCAAACATTCAGCTGATGAATGTTAACTTAAAGTTTCAAATAAAGAACCTTTTCATATTTTTTTCTCAAGCACTTTCATTCAAACTTTGAAAAGATTCTTTTTCAAACAAAAACTGTCAAAAGGGTTTTTTTTTATTTCTTTGTCACTAGAGGAGCTAAAACATTTAGAACTATTTCCTCTTCACCTGTAAACATGTCACACACCTCTTACCATAGCTGTGGCTTTAACTTCTCTCTCAAGTCAGGTAGCAAATGACATCAGACAGGGGCACCTGTACTTCAGAAGCAGGTGCTCTTGATACTAGGCAAGGACTCTACAAACACCAACCATCTGTAGCACAGAGCAGCAAGGCGAGATATGGTTTCTGGATCTTCAGCCCTTGCCCACAGTTTAATTCTGCTAGCCCAAATATTCTGAGTATGGAGAGAGTGCATCTGCTCATGCTCATCTCAGACAGGTAGGTCTGATGCTCTCTCAAGGGCCATCTGGAGAACAGAGTACACCCACTGAAGTTTATACTCCCTGGAAGGCATTACCTGCAGTCACTGATTGCAGATGGCACAGACTGTACAAAAAAAAGCCACTGCCTTTTTTAACATACCAAGTCTTATTTTCTAATTTGTCCAAAAGTACAGATTTTTACCCACAGCTATGGAAAGGAAGATAGAATAGAAAGGCAAGATATACAAATTATGCCAGACTTCAGTCAGTTTGGGATTGCACAACCCCCTTATGCAATGTTGCCTGGGGTATATCATATGTTCAGAATTTCCACAGAATTCCTCTACATTGGCTCCAGAGCTGGGACCTAGTGGCTTTAACCTCCAGTAAAGGACCGGACTTAACGATATGCCACAGACAGATTGCAAGGATGAGCCTTAAGTTTGTGGGCCTATGTTTTTTTTTTAATGTGGCTTCAAATAAGAATTGCAGAATCTCAGAGACAGATGAACCCTGATAATTTATTCTAACTTACCTGTAAGCACAGCTCTTCAAAAAAACAATTGGGTAGTATCAACCAGTACTACCTGAAATTAAAAATCCACTTACGTCTTAAGTGTATTTATAAGAGAAGAAATGGAGATTGAAGGGCTAATGCTGCTGATCAGGCTGAAGCTCGCTCAGCCTGGCTGCCCATGCCCTGCAGCTGCCAGGAAGGGAGCACAGCCAGCCAGCCCTCATGGCTTCAGCTCTCCCTCCTGCCAGTCTGCCCAAGCCAAACCGCTGGCTTCCTGAGTGCTGGCAGACACAGAACTGCCGAGAAGCCTTGTTGGCACACCTATTTTTTAAACACAATGAGAAAAGACTAGGGGAGAACAACTCAGTGTAAGTGAATCGTCAACATTTAAAACTGCACTGTGAAGAGTGATAACGTGTTTTAGAGAAAAGTGATATATAGCTCCTAGGCACAAGTTAGTAGTGGGTGTGGTGCAGTTTTACCTGTAGCCCCAGCATTAAGTTTATACACATACACAGCCTCACACACAAACACGACCACATACAGCTGAAGCAGAGATGCAATAAGATAGCTGAAGGTGTGAACCATAAACCAGCTCGAGGCAGGACAACAATCACAGCCAAGAGTCTACCTATGCAGTTCACCAAGATGCAGTTACATCTTCTTGGCTGCCCACACATACAGCCCCCAAACCTGCTGCTGACATGGCGCTTTCTGCAGGTCCATACAAGAGAGGGTGGGAGCAAAGGGAAAGAATGAAATCTCCCTGAGCACTGTGGTTGTGGCAGCAGCTGGAAAGAGCCTACAGGGAGAGAGAGGATAAGGGAGGGGGGCCTGCGGACCTGCAGGCATGTGAAGGCAGGTGCTTATGCAGGCAGGATGTGCCCTGAACAGCAAAGTCACGGGGCAGCGCAGTGGCCACAGTGGCCACCAAGGCTCCTGGCTGCCCTGCATGGCCCCAGCCTCTCTGGGTCCCTGCAGCACCCTGACAAGGAGGAGCTGAGGTCGCCTGACTCCTCTCAGCATTAGCTGAAGCAAACTCTCTGCTACTGGAAGGGTCCCCCGGTAAAAGCAAGCATTAGTTACAGATAATCTATTTTAAACACTGAAGACAAGTAAATAGCATGAGTTAGGAAACCCTTCTATACCTGTACTGTGACACGAGCTTAAAGATAAGCTTTGCTTGTATTTTAGAAACTCTTACAGGCTCATCTTCTACATTTCAGACATGACATAGATAGGCTCATGGCCTGTGCACATATTCTGTTTGAAGGACAAACTGCAGTCAGTAAAGTTTCAAAGAACTTTCTACACATCACAATGTCTTATATTACTCAGCATTCCAAAGGTTGTTTACGGAAGAGCTTCATTGCAAAAGAAGAAAGCCAGATGAGCCAAATTCTCAGTATCTGTGCCATGCAGACTTGTGTCAGGGAAGACTATGGAACTGAACTGCAAGAGTAAGTTACACCAGAGGTGCAAAGTGTCGCAATTTTACCAGGCTACAGACGCAAAGTGGAAAACTGAATGAAGGCAAAAAAGGCATGACTGTTTCCAGAACAACTGAAGCACACACTCAAATATCAAAACTGGTTTTACAGACTGCACTAACGTCTTGCAAATACAAAAATATCAATGTCAGGAAGAAAATCGTTGACTCTAGAGAAGGCAAGCAAGTTTTAAGAGTATGTGAGGGAAGTGCCAAAACCAGGCATTTTCAAAACTTACCTCCAAAATAAAAATAAATCCAAGTGTTTAACAAACAGGATTTGTGATATCCCATTTTAATAATCTTAACATACATAAAAAATGTGTAGCTGCAGCACTGCAGTTATTTTCAGTACCTGTAAGCCCAAGAAACAGGCTCCTGTCTGCTCTGTTTTATACTAACAACATCAAGACTCTAACTTCAAAGTGAACAGGTTTTAACTTTTACTTTTGGGAAATCTTTCTCTTCTACTGCTAAAACACGGTGATTGCACAGCACTACAACAAACTGGACCTTTCCTTCGCTCAGTGACTCAGACAAAAAGCTTTTTCCAGAGTGTCCCCCTCACAGCCTGGTCACAGTGCTACTGTCACGCCAGGGCCGTCTTATGTTTTGCTCATGACTACTTTTGCTGTGAGACAGTTAAAAAAGGTTCTTTTTCTATGCTTACTTAAGTAGTAAGCTCCCAAATTTCAGGTTGCTTTTTTAACTTTATGAGTCATACCGTGCAAAAAGGAAAAAAAAAAATAACTCGTGAGGGTTTGCTGGCTATTCCTCCATGGAAAAAAAGAAATAAAAAAGAGTGGGATCAGATAAAATAGTGAAATGAAGCACCTGTTGAGAATGGAAAAGCATACAAAAATGGGTTAAGTGACTTCAAGTCCAGTACATGACTATATGTGAATTAATTGGTGTTTGAATGAATCATTCTCCATTTCCTGCCAGAGAACTTAATTACAAAACAAAATTATGAAGAAGGCTAATCCATAGACACACATCTCACAGACACATTTATTCATTTTATTTTTTTTTCTCCTCACACAGCCTTCCACTTTCATCCATAGCTATTGATGGGCACTGAAAGATCACATAAGAAAAAAGTTTGGCAGCAAATATACAGTATCTGCAAAGCCTATGAAAAATCCGCCACAACTAGAAATAAGCTAACAGATGGCAACTAGAGAGAAGCAACAGCCACAACTCCCGCTACCTGGGGTTAAATGAGACAAAATCAAGGTAGAAAATAGCCAGATACAACTAAATGTTTGTAAAGTAGTCTCAGTAGAAAGGATATTTTCAAATGACTGCAAAACCCCACCGACACTGCTGAAGAACAGAAAGAAAGGGCAAGGAGAAGCACGTGTGTGTATAAAAAACTTATTTTCCTGGAATTTTAACTGCAGTTCTGTACACCACACTGTGGTTGTTTAGCTTCCCACTCTGCCATACACTTTAAACACTCTTCAAAATGTTATGTAACAAAACCGTGCCAAATCATAAAAACAAATAGACATGTTTCATAAAGGCACGTGCCTAACACTACATACTTAAGCCCAGATTATGGGAATAAACAGGATCAGTCCTGTCAGTAACCCTATTCACAGATGTCACCAATTCTTTTTACAATGACGTGCATGTAGCTACCTGCTCTTGCTTTCCCTTGGCCAAGATCATCCAGTGTCCAACCCTCTTCACTCACTATCAGTTTATCGAGGAAATCCATTAAGTACCTTTGTACTTCAAGATTTAGTAGGAGTAAGGATTTAACCCAGATTCACATGTAACAAAGTCATATACAAATACTGTTACCCCAAGCAGGCAGTTTGGAAGAGATATGCAAGACTTTCCCTTCAGTTTAGGGGAGGTGGGAAAAAGCAATCCTGCCTGATAGCAGGTAGCTGCACTTACTCTATGCTGTGTTGAAATGTTTTAACAAAGAAACTGAGCAAGGTTTTTGTTCCCTAGAGTACAGCATTTCTTGAAAACCAGGACTTAAGATCACAAGTTTCTGGCACAAATACTATTCTCAGACAAGATACAACCAGCATGTGACAACACCTCATGCTATGTAGCAAGAATCCCTACATTACTTTGTAATGCATTTTTTTCCTCAATAAATTTTATTACAATAGAATCATAGAATAGTTAGGGTTGGAAAGGACCTCAAGATCATCTAGTTCCAACTCCCCTGCCATGGGCAGGGAC
>JASSUY010032621.1:21661-32975 GCA_032466535.1 Forpus xanthops | reverse complement strand
CAGCCCAGGATACGGTTGGCTTTCTGGGCTGCAAGAGCACACTGCCGGCTCATGTTCATTCTCTCATCAACCAACACGCAAATGACATGTACTGCCTTTAGTTCTATGAAGCACAAAGCCAAATAAATTGAATGGTATTCTCATAAAAAAAGGGGTTACAGAACAGATGGAGACTAAGGAAATTTAGAGTCAGTTTTCAGATCAGCCTGATACATCATAGGTACCCTTAAGAAATGTCTTTGCATCTTAGTTCTCCATTACTGAAAACAGGTAACTTAACATTGACTACCAAGGAACTAGAATCCATCGATAGAGATGCAAGCATCTGTGAGTCAATATGCTCCAATATTATTGCTATGAACTCCACCTAACAAAACATAACTGTAAACTTTTCCACAGACACTAGCTAACTTGCTTTCTATTGCAATTTCAAATTATTTGGACTGCTCACAGAAACAAGGTCAAGTATTCTATTCAGATTAGAATGTCAATGCATACATGCATACACATTTACTCCTCTTCTGAGGCAAAGGATTATTCTGGAAAAACCAAACACCTGCTACTATTTTGCTTGCCACAACAAAGTTAGTTGGAATGGAGGGAGCTAAAAGGTAACTGCTAGAAGTACATCTTCCCAGCAAAAGACCCTAGTACCCCAGTAAAAGAGGGCATATAGGCATTCCTGTCAATGAATATAATGTAGCTTATGAATTTAGGTACTTATTTTAGCCTTACAAACATTACAAGAGCACTTCCCTCACATGTTGTTTTACTCAAGTGCTTAAAGCAAGCATATGCTTAAATGTTTGGGATTTTTTAAAGTGAACTTAGCACAGTTTTACAATTTATTTGCTGGAACTTCAAAATTAAATACAGCATAAAGAATCAGAAGAATGAAAAATGGACAAGTATAATAAACAAAGAGGGCTGAACAGTATATGAGACGAAGGCACCTAACTAGAAGTATGTAAGCTTTTTTCTCATGAACAATTTTCTGACTACTCTTGGATGCATGCCCTGCTCTAGATAGTCAGATCCAATAACAACTAACATGTGCAACAGAATAATGATTCTGCCTGTAGCATCCTGGGTATGGGGAGGAGTGGGGTGATCTGCTAGAAAAATATTCCACAGAACAGCACCTAACATTAAGCTTACTAAACAGAAAGTCACTGAACAGAAAATTATTAAATTTGAAGGGTGTTGAAACTACTTGTATTTCCACTCCACTGGCTCGAGTCTATTAAGGGTAAACACATGCTCAAGCAGTAACACGCACAGCTCCATCCAACAGTAAATCAGTTGAGAAGTCAGAAACCTGTATCTTTAAATCACTCTATAAACTGAGGATTATTAGTTACAATACTAAAGATGGCTCCATCGGCCTAGAGAGGACCAGTTCGACACAAACACTTCTAGCTCTGTTAGAACAAGTAAGGATTTACCCTGCAGCCAAGACCCATTCATATACACTGTTTAGCTCTCAGGATTTTCACTGGCCGTACCCTCCGCACTACTGCACCTGACCGCAGCTACCATGAGCCGCTGCGGCTTCAACTGGGGCCGCGCTGCACTCTCACAAGCTCGCTCGCTGTTAGACATGTTTAAATGTGGCCGTCCATTGGCGACTGTCCCTCAGATAAGCCCCACGTAGTAAAGCCGAGCCACTCGCGGCCTTTCCCACCCTACCGACCGACGCCGGGCCGAGCTCCCGGCCCCACACCGTTCCGGTCTGTTCACGGCCGCACTAGCCCACGGGCCCGCGTACCACGGTGGCCCTCCTCTCCGCCGGCGAGGGCGGGCAGCGCCGCGCACGTCCCGCCAGCACAGGCCGGGAGGGGCGCGGGGAGGAGCAGCCCGTCGCCGCCGGGAGCAGCAAGGTGTGTCCCAGGTGCCCACGCTATATCAGGCCATCCTTTCGGGCGGCTGCCCCATGGCGGCGCCCGCCATGGCTGAGCCGCGCTCCAAGCGGCCCCGCATGACGCTGCCTGCCTGCCAGGCGCACCGCGCGCTGCCCGGGAGCCGCGTGAAGCAGAGCTTCCCGCCCGCCGTGGAGGAAGGCCTGTGCGGCGTCACTAGCGCCCTGCTGGAGCTCGCCTACTGCCTGCAGGCGCTGGTAAGGCGGCGGGACGGGGCAGCACAGGGATCGGGCGAGGATGTCTCGAGATGCGGGCGAGGGCGCAGCGTGGCTCCCTCCGTGCCCTGCCCGAGCAGCAGCAGGGCGGTTGGGGTAACGAGGTGTGCCCGGGGGCTGGAGCAGGTCCCTCCGGCGCTGTCGGGGCTTAAGAGGGGTTTCAAAGTTGGGCAGCTATGGAAGAGTGGTTCTGCCCCATAGAGTGAACAGCGGGATGCGGGGTTCTTTTCACATCCAGACCCGGCAACGCAGGAGCGTTGCTGTCGGGAGTCAGCTCTGTATGCGCGCTGCTTACCTCTGCGCTCAGTCCGGGGCTGCCGCTGACACGGCTAGCGGCACGACAGCGAAAGTCCAGAATTAGCGGGTGATGAAGCAGGCAGTTCTGTTATGCCTGTGAAAAGAGGGACTTACAGGGCACACTAACAAATGTGGACCATTAGTTTATCAGAGTTCGGGTTCTGTTGTCTTTTTTTTTTATTTCTCAAAACATTGTATGTAAAATAGCTGTGTGTGGTTAACTACTGAAGTAAGTTAGTAAGTTTGCGAACACTCATGCTTCCTTTGAGTTTTTGCTCCACATGCAGGAATGTTGGACATGAATTAAAAAAGTTATCAAAGTTATCTCTGATAGCATGTAATATGCATGCCAAAATTGTGTCTGATTTTCTATCAAATATTAAGGCAACATGTATTCCAACAAAGCAATTAAAATCAGAAACAAAATTACCAGTGCTATCCCTTCTGATGTCAAACATCCACTGAGAAGCAATACAAACTATATTCAGTGTATCCCCAAGACCTTTTTATCAAGCTTGGTGTCAACTATTAGTCCTATAAAAATGTAAGTATGCAGTAAAACCTCTACTTGTTAAGCATGTGGATTAGAATTATACTAGTGATTGGCAGCTGGGTGGGATGGGGAAAGCTCAGCTATTGACTATATATACATCAAACCTAGAAATGTGAACGTATTAAACAGTTAATGATTTACATGAAAGATTTACCTTAGCAGTTAAGCAGGTGTGGTAACTTGTGCTCTACTTGAAGTCACATAGCGCACTTGCACTGAGGAACTGGTTATAAAACACTGAATCTTGACTCTCCTGACAACAGAAACAAGAATGAGTGACTTCAGGAAAAGGATTATGCAAATACTTCAATGAATGTTCTTAATAAAAGATTCCAGTATGTGTTTTCCCTTGAATGGTTTTATGGTCACACGTGTATGTGTGTCACAGGTCTGGGGTATCCAGATGGCCATAAAAATACAAGAGACAAACAAACTTGCACTATGTATATAACTCTTCTACATTTTTTCTAAACAGAGCAGCATAGATGAAACACAAGTATTTCATATCTAAACAGAGTGACAGATGAAAGCAAGGAAAACAGTAAGCAGAAAAACTTAGGAAATGCACATATTTGTTTCTTCTCCCTTGCAGGCAGGCTACAAGGCAACAGCTTGAGATGTAGTACTGCAACCCAGAGCATGTCCAGAAGACAGAAGCTCTGCTGTATTACATATACATGTTTAGGGAAGCAGCAGATCAAGATACTAACTACCTCAATTTGGTTCTTGGCATATTCCCAGCTGCTGCCTCATCTTTCTCAACATCAGAGCTGGTGCTGAAGCCAGTATAACCTGGTAGCTCTCCTTTGCTACCCGTTTCCAATAAGTTCTCTTTATGGACAGCACTACCATGGATAAAATTCTTCTAATGTAGGAGCTGATAGATCTATTAGCATGATTAAAATACTGCAGTGGTTAAAGGTGTAACTTTCCCATACAGACCAGAACAAGGCCTGCAGTGGATTTAGTGTTGTAATACTTAAGCATTCCTACACATGTGCACACAGTACAGTTCAGTAACAGTATTCTTTATTTTGGAATAACATTATCTATAACAAAGCTAATAAACAGATGCAAATTTACACTTTTTATTTGCCTCATCTTTCTCATATCTTTGAAAGCTAACTGTTCACTGGAATGCTTACCTGAAGGGATAGATTTGATGTTCTTTGTGTATCTGTTTAAAAAATACAAAAAATAGCCAAACAAAAAGCCCACACAAAACATCAAAACCCATCCCCAACCACTCAGAAATAAAATATTCTGGGGGTCTCTGACTGCTGCTGAGACAGCACATCACTACTACAGTTACCTGTCCGTTATTAAAGGACAGAAGGAGTTCCAGTATAATAGATTTTTTTTTTTTCATTTAAGACCATAACTACTTCATTTATTGCAGAAATTTGGATTAGATCTTCAAAGTGATTGTGCTGGTAGAACAGCTTCCATTGGAAGGCTCTCCCAAGTTTTCATAAAGCCATGTTCTGCTACAAGTGAGTCCCATCTCCAGCAAATCTTAATACTCATGTTTTGTGTGCTTAGGGTGAATATTTTGATCAGTCACACGTGGCTCTACCAAATGTTTCAAAGTTCTTCTTGCATCAAGCTCTGGAAGAGAGAAAAGCCGCAGAGGCTTTGATGAAGTATCAACAAGAAAGAGGTGGCCATTACTGTTCTAAAACCATTCAGGTGGGTAGTAGCTGATAAGCTCTCCAGCAGTTGCAATCCTCAGTAATTATTCTAACTTCTTGCATTATGTTGTTGGTACTTCGTATGTCCGCATTTATCCACTATTAGATTTCCAGATATAATTTCCTTGTCATATTAGTGGTCATGGGTTTATTCTTGATTGTGATGCCTAGAAACTGTGAGACATACAGCCCTAACTATGTGGTTGCTTTATAGCACAAAAGAATATGAACAGTGGTCCCCTTTTTCTTTTATGCAGCTGCTGTTTCCAGCGTGTTGTAATAGATTATGAGACTGAAACAGCCAACTTGTCTCTTTCACACTGGAACTAAACAGAAGCCTAGAATCTATTAGCACCTAAGAAAGGTAGTAAGGAAGCAGGTAGGAGAAACATCCAGCTTGGGGCAGTACTTGTCCTGCTGGTGCACACCTCAAGATAAAATTTGACCTGGAGATCTGACTCCGGCTTGCATAGGTACAAAGTAATAACTCAAAGCTATCAGGGGAAAAAAAAAAAAACCCACACCACATCTGTTAAAGACCAAGTAGCTGATTCTCCTCAACCAAATCAATATTCTGTAAATACTTAATACAGAATGCTTTTCATTGGCCTATCACAGCAGTTGTTAAATTGAAGAAAGTGAAAATAAAAATGCCGTCTTGAAACACTTATAAATATTCAATCAGGGAAGACTTTATAATGGCCTTACAGTATTTAACAGGTGCCTACAGGAAAAATGGGGAAGGACTCTTTATCAGGGAGTGTAATGACAGGATGAGGGGTAAGTTTTAAACTGAAAAAAAAAAAAAGATTTAATCAAAAAGTTCTTCCCTGTGAGGGTGGTGAGGCCGTCGCACAGGTTGCCCAGAGAAGCTGTAGCTGCCCCATCCCTGGCAGTGTTTAAGGCCAGGGTGGATGGGGCTTTCAGCAACCTTGTCTAGTGGAAGGTGTCCCTTCCCATGGCAGGGAGATGGAAGAAGATGATCGTTAAGGTCCCTTCCAACCCAAACCATTCTGACACTGATAAGTTTTCCTGAGTTAAGAATGCTCCTAAAGCATAACTGCTGCCATGTATATCTGTTCCTTGAAAAAGTGCATGGGTTCTGCCATTTCTATATGTTTACAGCCATCCAACTCTACAAAAAAAACAACAGATGCTCCCAAGTAGAAGGAGCTGTTGCAAAATCCTAGCCCATCTTGTTTATAGCACCAGGTAAGTTGCAGGAAACCATCAATGAATACAGTAAGATGAGCTGTTCTTCTAAATGAATGTAATTCTGTCTTTGTTTTTAGAAACCAAACTGTGAGTATGCAGTTGGTCTGATGAAAGCCCTGGAGCTAGCAATGGTACAGTGGAAAACTATGGTACGGTATTTTGAAGAGCTTTATGCCCTGAGTATTGAAAATGCTGACCCTCATAGTGCAAGCACTATCAAGAAACAATTTATTGGGCCCAAAATCCGGAAGATCAAGCTGATGGGAGATCTGCTGACCAATGCTCGCAGGCTTGACTGTTCCCAGGATGGCAGAAATAGTCTTGGGGATTACTTTATGGACCGGTTGCAGGAAGAGTTCAGAACAGGCATAGAGCCCTGTCTGCCCCTGCAGCAGTGTACAGGAGCTGCAGAGGGTCTGAAGCAACCCCAGAGAGAATCTTCCCAGCACAGAAATGGCATAGGGCCAATCTGTGCAACCATACACTGTGCTACCACACTGCCACAGCGTAATGATGGAACAGGAGCAAAAGTGAAGCAGGGCAGGGAGGGCCTTTAACTCTGTGGCTGTTGCAGCTACAAGGCAGCTCCTAAGGCAGACCTGTATAGAGGGTGGACTTGAGACCAGGACTCAGGAGACATGATGCTGTATTGCTCCTCCTGCCTTATACTCTGTCCTCTGTTGACTTGAGAGCTCAAAATCTAGTCCGTATCATTTTTGTGTTTAAATAACAGCAAAGTTCCTAGTTACCTAGATTGTTTGCATTAATCACACTTTTATATATGTAATTCTTCCTAGAAGCTTTTAAACCTCTTTTCTATCTTAAATGATTAGTTAGTGAAAATTATTTCTAACAGTATATGTAACTTTTAATTAAAAATAAAAAAGCAACTTTAGTATATGGGAATTTCTATATGGCAGAAAATCCAAAGATGTAATTTTTATAATATTAAGTATTTTATGTTACTAAGATATTTTAGATGTTCTCACACATATTTTGCAAGTGTAACTGAAGACACTAGCTCTAGAGCAAGCTCTGTTCAGACCTAACCTAGGGTGGATGTTTTAATTACCGTACAGACCCCTCTTTCAGCTAGCTAAATTATGGTATTACTATGACATTACTGCTATTTCTTGTATTTATCATGGTACTCAGTAGAAGAGTAAGATCCTAGTGAAAATATAGCATGATTAACTAGAATTGTATCCTAGCGAGTGGCCACTTTTGCATTTCAGTTAGGGTAGTGTTCAGTTAAGGAAGCTATTAGCACCACCACGCCAAAGGCCTTTGCTTTAGCCAACCTGGGTAAAGTTCAGAGCTGTCCAGATTCCTTCTGTTCATCTCCTACAGGACAGCCTCTGTGTACACTGTCTACCAAGGTCACCTAAGAAGAGCAATTGGCTAGATCAGCTGCCTGCAGCTAGCTTTTTCATCTCTGTATACATTACCTTTTGCATACCTGGAGTTTGACTCATTGACAGATTGTCTCACACTTTTATGTAATACTGTGAGACTTTTGTTATGCTTGACAATAAATTTAGTTCAGAAATGGCAATTTGCATCTATACTGTATTCCTCAATTTACCGCATAGGCATGCTAGTATTCTTCTCCAAGAGAGTTTTGCATGTGTATACAAAACTGCACCAATGTTTCTACTAAGAAAGTTGCGAGATGGAAGACCACAGAGTAACAATCAGAAAACTGCATTAAGAACACTGTAAAACGAAACATTTTCACTAAACTGACTTTTATACACAGCTGCAGCTAAGTAGTAATTTCTGCAAAACTGCGTTATCCCACCTACTTTCTGTTGGTGTTTTAACACAGGACAGACAACAATGCAAATGTTTTCCCAGTCTTTCTGTGAATATGATTCAACCTTGGGAGTGAGGGAGAGGATCACTTTAAAACAACCTCTGCATTTATCTGTAAAAATACTACAGTGTGCCACAAGAATGGCTTGAAGCACTTTTAGCAACATGCTAGATTTGCCTGTGTTAAGATGGCTGCTCTCTAATATAGCAGTGTTTTAAAATATATTTCCATCTGGGCCAGATTCCATCACCCATCCTCATGCTGAGCATACCTTATTCAACAATTAGTTCCACTAACTGCGACTTAACATGAATATGAGCAATGGAATCCATTCCTCTCAGTATTAAAATACAGCTAAGTATGAACAGAGCAAAGCCACTCACTGAATTACAAACTAGAGCCAGATAAACCCACTCCAGATACTCCAGAAGTAGGTAATGTGTGACCTACTTCTGCAACAGTCTTCTTTTAGAGCTGGTGACCTTCTAAAATGGAGGTACAGCCTCCTCTGTGGTTTCCAGCACTTAAGACTGTCTTTTACCTTAAATGAATTCCAACATAACAAAGAACCCAATATTTTTTGGTTTTTTTTTTAAGCAGGACTTGATTCTTTTTTCCCTGAAAATGCTACCACGTCTGTTTCTCTTCTCATTATTCATTTTTCTAGCTATACACAGCCACATATTCTCAGATTTTAGGTCTTTCTCTTTTCTAAAACACGTTCTGGACCCTCTGCCTGAAAAGACAATTCTGTAAATTTTACATACGCTCACGGTCAGCTATTATCCCAGTCTGTGTCCCATGAAAAGGGAAAGAGAAATCAATCAGTTACTGTAGACAGCAAACTCCTTTTGTCCGCATGCTGCTTCTGCTAAGAGGGCACATATGCTCATGATTATAATCTCAAACTGCGTTAACAATACCTGTTTATTGTACATAGGATGAGTCTGTCCATGCTTCACAGCAGAGGAAGTACAACCTGTCCCTGCCTTTTCAGCTTCCTTTTCTATAGCACGCTGCAAAAAAAGGAGATGAAGGATGAATGTGGAACAGGTGTAAGAGAAACAGCTCTTACAGAGAAGTTGAAAATTCTCTTTCTCTGCTGAATACTTATTCATATACACACTCTGTATCTGTACCTCCAAAGCAACGCCCAAACCATCTACGCACGCAGGCTGGGCAGCTCAGAATAGCAGCACCAGTGCCCTAAATATAGTATCCAAACTGGAAGCTCTGGAGAGACTTAATCTTTACTGGAATTATGAGTTACAGCCACAGATGCTCCAAACAGGTATTACCAATAGCATAGTTCTAAATGCTTGCCACAAGCACTGCCTATGGGTGCCTACTCTCAGAGTGAGGAATTCACTTGCAGTCTCTATGCAGAGATCATGCTCTCCTTCATCCTGTACTATGATCACACAAAACTGAGCAGAGCACCTCAGGATCTGGTCTTTGCATGGACTGTTTTTGCAGTCCCCACCATACAAGGCAATATCTTTCTGGACAAACGCATTTCTGTGAATAATACTGGAAAGTGAATGTTAGTTCTGATCACAGCAGCAGGAAAGGAGTCCTCAAGGGCATCTCCACTGGAAAATCACTGAGCAGAATTCACCATCTGGTCATGGCTTTCTCATGACTATTTCACTTAGATCAGTTCATGCACTTAAGCTCATTCATGGACAATTCCCAGCAGTCTCCTTGTACTGCTTATCCAAGTTCCACCATTTGTTACCACTTTGCCCAAGGTGACCACTATGCACACAAGTCCCAGAGTGCCATTTCCTAGGGTCAAATATAACAGAAGCATACGGTGACAGAATACACTACAACACTGACCAAATATTGGGTACAATTACCTTTTCCACAAATGAAACCAATGATCTAGAAAAAATTTAAGTATCTTGAGTGCGTCACACAGCCATCACCAAGCCGTGATATACCAACTTACATGTTTAGTTGTTACAACATACAACTATTTCTCATTTATACTTACTATGCATTATTGTATACCTAGCACTATTTTTGAATATGAAGTATTTTTACTTAAAAAAAAAGCCAAAACCAACCCTAACAAACAAACCAACCAAACCCAAAATATGCTCATTCCTTCTGGATCAAAGAACCTCTGTAATAACAGTGAAGTGTTTCCACAAGTTTGCTACTCTGCCTCTTGGAAACAGCTGGGACATACACTTGTAAATGTGTAAAAGTCAATAGCTGATCGCCTTGGGACATATCATTTTTCAGCATTGGACACACTGAAAGAGTGAGCTTGTACAGAGTCTAAAACATCTAGCTTAAATAAAAATGTTATCTTTTGAAGATAATAATAGAATGCGACTAACAGTCCTTCCTTTAATTCTAGTCAAAGATATTTAAGTAGAAAATTGGGGCTGAGGATTAGGAACTTTTGCAAAAACCAAATCACGTAACAACAAAATAAGTCACCATAGCCCCTCCGAGAAGTCACAGGCCCAGGGACTGGGGACTAGACCATTGGTGGATGTCTTTTAACTTTTCAGAACCTCTCAGCCAGCCCTTTGCCCTGCAGAAGGCCGAGCTTTGCTTTTGATTTTGACTGAGTTTCAATTTTACCAACAGTTGCAACTGCGGAACAGAAATTAATTTTATCTTATGGCACACTAAAAATACCCATAACTATTTCAATTGTGAAGTCAATGAAATCACACATTTCAACTGCTGGAATGCTTCTGTATTGGAAAAAACCGGAATTCTTCATCTCAAAGGATATTCCAAAACCAGAGTAAAAACTCTGGCACCCTTGAGAGGTGTTACCAAAGACCAGCCCACTTCTCCAAGGTCCAAACTCTGCCACCGCTAGTTACCTGAAACAACAAATTCCTATTGCACAAGCAATCCAGTTGCAGCCGACTACATATGCAGCAAAATGCTAGTTCACAAGGTGAAGTCTATCTCTTCAAAGATTTCAGAATAAAGGTAAAGAGAGGACTGAGTTGAAAGAAGGACCTGAAATGCAAATTTATACATTATAGCTCATGTGAAATGAGTTATTTGCTGAAGTGATGGCTGAACGTAACTCAGACCTCAGCTCTCCTCCGGTACATCATTACTAAGCCATTACTACATTGCTTATTTGGAGGAATCAAATACTTCCTGTGATAAATATGGCTATAACTTGTTCAGGCACTCGCTGGTATCTCAGACACTACAGACCTCACCCTCCCACACAACCTGATTTTGCTCTGAGGTCAGTTTCAGTTAACACCGCTGGAATCTTGTTCCATCCTTGGTACGTATTTCTGAACTGTACCTGGGTCGCACGTGGGCAGGGATACCCTGATTCCCAAGAAAAAACCCTAGGCCCACACGCTTTTTCTGCTGGGAATTGCCCGCTCGCCTCTTCCCGGCGGAGGGCAGAAAACTATGGCTCCAGCGAAACTGCCCTCCGGATGGGTGCGTCCGCTTCCTCCCTCACCGCCCTGTCAGGGGGACCGGGCGACCGCCCGCCCTCCTCCCGGCGCGGAGGTGACGGCGGGGACGATCGGCCCGGGCAGCGCAGCCTGCGCGGTGTTACCCCCACCTAGAGGCGGCCATGGCACCCCGCCGCCTGCCGCCCAGCG
>JASSUY010032621.1:0-21169 GCA_032466535.1 Forpus xanthops | reverse complement strand
CCGATCTGGGGGGGAGTAGAAAAAGAAGATAAGAACGTGCAGCCGAGCGCCGGCAGCGGCGGCCGTTAGCTCTGCAACAGCCCCACGGCCCTCAGCAGCAGCCCGCCGGCTCCCCGCAGCAAGGGGACACCGCGTCCCCCCTCTTTCCCCCGCTGCTCCAAGGGCTCCGCTGGCCGCGGCCCCCTTCGCGCTCCGCCCCGTCCCGACCCTCCTCGACGGGGGGCGGGGGGGCTCTGGCATAAATGCGGCCTCGAGTGGCACTCCCTGACCTGCGGGGCCGGGGAGGGGCTCGGCGACAGCAGCTGCTGTGGCTGGTGGCTTCGCCTGGGAGAGGGTGTGAGGATCCCAGCTCTGCGACATCCTCCTGGCCGGTGGCTGTCGCTGAACGTCCCGGTCGAAGCTTCCTCTCTTCTGATCCCCTCGCTCACCTCCCTCTGGCACAGCCACTGTCTCTGCCGCCGCCCCCATGGACTTACTGGGCCCTATGGAGATGACAGAGGGCTCCCTCTGCTCCTTCGCAGCCGCTGATGACTTCTATGATGACCCGTGCTTCAACACATCGGACATGCACTTCTTTGAGGACCTGGACCCTCGGCTGGTGCATGTGGGGGGTCTGCTGAAGCCCGAGGAGCACCCACACCACCACGGGCATCACCACGGGCACCCACATGAGGAGGAGCACGTCCGGGCGCCCAGCGGGCACCACCAGGCCGGCCGCTGCCTGCTGTGGGCCTGCAAGGCTTGCAAAAGAAAGACCACTAATGCTGACCGCCGTAAGGCTGCCACCATGAGGGAGCGACGGCGGCTCAGCAAGGTCAATGAGGCCTTTGAGACCCTGAAGCGTTGCACCTCCACCAACCCCAACCAGCGCCTGCCCAAGGTGGAGATCCTGCGCAATGCCATCCGTTACATTGAGAGCCTGCAGGCACTGCTGCGAGAGCAGGAGGATGCTTACTACCCGGTGCTGGAGCACTACAGTGGGGAGTCAGATGCCTCCAGTCCCCGCTCCAGCTGCTCTGATGGCATGGTGAGTGCCCCCGGGGGGACACCCTGCCACCGAGGTGCCCCAGGCAGTGTTGGTCCAAACTTCTGCAGAGCGAGTTGTCTTCTCCCACCTTTCCTATAGCAGCTACCTTCCAAACCTCTCCAGGCATAAGACAAAGTGCTTTCTTTTGTCTTGAGCTCCAGCAGCAAAGGGAGGTGGGGGTCCACACATACCAGGATCTCTGGGAAAGAAGAAAAACATCTTACGTACTTTTTTCCCTAGGATGAGAAGTTAGGCAGGTCCTGCTGTGTCCTGGGGGAGCCAAAGGAGGGCTGCTGGGGGAGCACCATGGGAAGCTGCCTGGGATGGGGACATGGGGAGCTACAGAAGCCCTGCCTGTGCACCTGTGGCATCTGTGTTTCCATCCTTTGCTTTGAATCGTCTAAAGACAACAGAGAGGAAAGTCCCCTTGGTCATGGTAGTTACAGGGGACCTGATAAGTGCCTGAGTTGTTTTCTGCCATTCATCATGATAACTGGAGGAGGGTCTAAAGCAACCAGAGCTGTTTTTGTTGACCCTTATGAAAAAAAAAAAGGTTCTCTATTTCTCCTCTCACTTCATCCCCTTCACCGACATGTATCAGAAACAGGAAGGAGACCCCAGGCTTTCAGTCATGTTTGTATGTTACAGGGAGGGAAGGAGAAGGGTGGGTGCCATGTAAGGTGTCTCATTGCCACAGTTTCTCACTGTGACTGTATAGGACTCTGACTCAGGGGTGGTGGGTTGTAGTGGCTGAAGTGCCAAAGAGCTACTGAGGTGGGGTATCGACAGCACTTTAAGACAAGATTCGTTTTTTCTGTGCTCTGGTGGTGATCATCATTACTGAGTTCAGTATCTGCCATTATGAGATAGTTGGCAGATTGGAGAGAAGACTTACGGATAGGATCCCTGTTCAAAATACAGCCTCTTTCTTTTATCAGAAAGAGAAATTTTATTGTGGATTAAAGTATTGGAAACATACTGGTCAGTGTTTTGATGCTTTTTTCTGTATGAAATGGAAGTGGGAAAAGAAACTAAAGAAATATAAAGTGACAAAGGTAGACAGAGCCTTTTTAACTTGTATTTGGAAAAACCTTCAAAAATTAAATGAAAAAAAGACTCACCTTTTGTAAATTGAAGATATATATAGGGCAGTATCTGATCAGAATGCTGGAAAATCTCATCTTATTTGTAAAGTTACAGCATTTGATGCAACAGCAGTGGTAATTTTCCTTTGGAACAGCTGTGCCATGTGAAATATTTTGGGGTGAATCCTCTTTAAGCCAAGTTAAGTTTTGCCTGTTCAAAGAACTACATCTTGATGGCATTTCAGCCAGGACTGGAGTGATGGTGTGGACTAGAGGCTGAAAAGCAAAATGGGATGGTTACTGGGATTTCAGTAAAGGCTGTCCCCAGACAGTGACCTCATCCAGGTTGCTCTCCTTTCCAGATGGAGTACAGCGGGCCTCCTTGCAACTCCCGAAGAAGAAACAGCTATGACAGCAGCTACTACACAGAATCACCAAATGGTGAGTACATGCTGTAATGGCTGTGTGAAACATGGAGACAAGCCTGTCAGTTTAGCTGAGCCCAGCTGGGCTGAAAGAATAACCTGTCTTTTCAGCCAGTGAGCTGTTGATTCTAGTAAAAGCACCGGATTTCCTCTAGATGCATTTGCAAATATGGGAGTATGTTATATAGCTGCATTTCCTGTTTTGCAAATATAATATCTGGATGCAAGTATATTCTTCCCTGCAATTAATTTTAAGTGTTTAAAAATGTGTTTCATGAAGACTCTTCTAACTCTAGCTATCATCAATCCAAACTGGAGTAATTGGCAATCCAAATGTTCCCTTCCCTTTCTATGGACTTAAGCCCTGGATCCATCCTGCCCCAAAAGTAGCACTTTGGTTGGATCTTTCTTCCATTTTGCAGTTACCGTCTCTTTATTTTCTAATAATTGGTTTCCTTCCCCAGTATTAATTTCCTCTGAATCTACATAGCCACAGATGCATACTGTCAGCCAGTCACACTGGGGGTTTATGAAAGAACTACATCCTACTGATGTTAAGTATACATTGGATAAATTTAGCATCTTTTTTTCCTGTTTTTTAGATCCAAAACATGGGAAGAGTTCTGTTGTTTCCAGCCTTGATTGTCTCTCGAGCATTGTAGAGAGGATTTCCACAGATAACTCCACATGTCCTATACTGCCTCCAGTGGAAACTGTTGCTGAAGGGAGTCCCTGTTCCCCCCTAGAAGGCGGGAGCCTGAATGACAGCGGAGCCCAGATTCCTTCTCCCACCAACTGCACCCCACTTCCCCAGGATAACAGCAGCAGCAACCCTATCTACCAAGTGTTATAAAGGCAGGTCCCAAAGGGCTGTACTGAAAACACATTGCTCCGCTCAGCCACACTCCGAGACCTAAGACTGAAAAGACTTAAGACTTGTTCCAGTTTTAAAATACCACTCAGAATTCCTTCAAATATATAACTTTTCAAACCTATATTACTTCAAAATACACACAGTTATTTATTGGTTGTTAAACTAAAGTTATTTAATATGTCTAGAAATTAAATTGTATACCATGCAATGGCCAGTGTTTAATCTGGGCTTTGGGGAGTAGGAACCTGGTTCTTGAATGCAGAGGAGAATATGACAGTAGTGGCATGACAGATCCTTCCTATTACTCTTCTTCTGGCCAAAATAAGGTTGTGGACCATTTTTTATAAATTTTTTTGTATAATTGTAAATAAGAGTTGCTTTGCAAAAAAAAAAAAAAATAAAAAAAAAGAAAAAAGACACAAAGGCAAAAATGAAAAAAGGGAAAAAATAAAAAAATATTTAATATTGCTTGGTTTGTTGTGTCAAACTTTATATATTTATACAATGTGGTTGCCAGGAATGTTTTCAACAGTATTCTAAATAAAGACCCTTATTTATAAAATCTGTGGTGTTATCTTGACTTTCATTAGGACTTCTAGAATTACTTGTGCATTTAGCAGTGATACTAAGATCGCTGCCTTGGCAGGAAGAAGATATGAACTCTGATTCAGCAAAGAAACCAAGAACATGCTTCGGTTGCACTACTTTCAACTACTTTGCATAAATAAGTTGCTGAAAAGGGGTCTACTTTCTTCATGTTATATCCTAGTGATTTGTAAACTGAGTCTTGCACATCACCTTAAAGAGAGATATAAGGTAAATAAGCACGTTTCTTTTTTCTCCCCCCAAAGTTTACAATTATGCTGTAGAACTTGATCTTACAAAGATGTGTTAGAACTGAGAATCACAATAAATTAGGCTCTCAAAATTCCAGTGCAGCTACCAAAACTTCAAAGTCATACAACAGTATCTCACAAGACCAGGTACAACATTCTTGGACAAAAAAAATCAGATTTTTCACTGAAGTTCTGATTTGCAAGTGTTTGTACCACATTCATATATTCTCAGGTATTAGAAACTAATTGCAAAGGATTTTTTGTCATAAAGTTCAAGGGACAGATCAGAGTTTTCCTCAAGTTCAGGTTGGAATTTAGGCCAAAGATAGGCAGTTTTAATTTGGATTTGAACTTTATGCATCTCTGGCAGCACTACTCCAGGAATTTACTTCTTGTTTAGAGTCTCTCTAAAAATAACCGGTGGGCTATGTTTCATTCAGTGTGTATGTGTAACCTTCCAAGCTTGCCATGAAACTGAAAAATGTTAAGCCCTGAGCTGAGCGTCATTGGTAAGTAACCATCAGGGCATTGCTGTACATTTAGACAAGTATAGCCAGCAGCTACAGCCATAGTCAGGCAATCCATTTCTTGTCATATGCCTGCGATTTACAGCTTTGTTTAAACATCACAGTAAAAAAAAAAAAGTCCCCAAGCAAACAAATAAAAATAAAAAAAACCCACAATGCTCTGAAAGCTGGCTTTGCTATTGTCATCAGCTCTAAATACGCGATGGCAGATCAGCCACCGTATTCTCTCTTAGGTAACTATTAAAGAAGGAATTTGTGCAGCTCTTACCTCTTAAGCAGGAAAAAGAAAGGGGGAACAGCTAATTCTACTGGAATGTCTCCCACTCCTTTAGTTGTGGGTGCCTTAAAGGTCAATGCTCCATGGAGAAGAGTGAGTGGCTTTGTGCCATGAGGAGAACAATACAGTTGCTTCTCCTTCGTCCTGAGGCAGAGGCATGTTCTGAGCCTGCTGTCTCATCCAAAGCCAGAGGGACAGGGCATGTGGGAGCCAGGAGGATTCAGTCCTCATCTGAGTTCTTGTGACCGTGGTGGATGATGAGTCAGTGTCAAGGCACAAGTAGAACCTGTGGAGCCGGCCAGGTTTCCATGGATTGGAGGGGACTCTCAAGCAGGAGTGGCCCCTCAACATCTTCACTGAAGTCCAACTTTCTAATGGTCTCCCATTGATTTCACTGTGGGCAGAAAACAGTCCAGCCTATAAAGATCAAACTTACTCCTTTCATTTTTTCATTAAAAACAAAATTTAAATTAACTTAAGAATGTGTTAATTCACAGTAGAATGAATCTGGAGGGTCTGTTACAGTTAAAAAAATGCCCCAGGTTAGTTTCAAGCCTGTATCACTAACTTGCAAAGACTAAAGAGACACAGTTGCCTCACAAATCAATGTCTTGTACATCAACAGTAAAATTTTCACTGCCTCCAGCACACACTGAGGCCTACGATGTGAAACATTAAAAGATGCTTTTGTGAAATACTACAGACTTTGCCATCCTCAGACTGTGAGGTGGGTGAAAGTATCTACATTACTGTCATGTAAATGGCAACCAAGAAATCTTTTGCCAGCTCAGGAACTACAGAGACTCTGTACATACTGGTAGCACAAAGCTCATGCCTGCCTTACTGCAGCACCCCATTTCTGTGGGACACAATAGGGTGTACCAGGCTGTAAAGCTGACACGGCAGAGTGGACATGGGGCGCTTGCACTCAACCATGTACATGCAGTTCCGTGTGAAGTCATGTATATTGCATTTCACTGATTTATTTTAGCAACCCAAGTTTCCACATACTGATGTTAATGTTACAACAGAGAACAGGCATTTAGCACATCCCAAAATAGATGAATGGATGAAGAAGAAAAAATATTCACAGATTTCCTATGCAGATCCCACCTTTCCCCCACTCATGTCAATGAGAAAAGTCCACTGGAGTAAGGCCAAAGAGCGTCTCTGCTGATAAATACGTGTTTAAGTTACAACTGTATTAATTTTTTAATTTAAATAATGAAAATATGTTCCCTGTGCAATTTCTTCCTATCTATTTCTAAGGTAATTATTTAAAACAAATGCCTGAAGTTACTCTACTCCCCTGTGTATCAAGAGGACAGCATGTTACTGACAGAAGTATATCCCAGCCTGTGTGCAAGTATTTCGAAATATTTGGGTTCAGAGCTTCAGTTTAATTCCAACAGTGGTAGAGAACATAAGCAGAGCGTAGGAACAGGTACAAGACTGATACATTTGCAAACTTTGCTTCTTAAATTTGGCTCCTGATGATGTGTTTAGGTATTTAGGGCTGGTCCTACAAGACAAACTGCAGTCCAGCTTGGTCTACAGAAGCACTCCAGCATGAGCTACAAACATACACCAATAGCCTGAAATCATTGGTTTATACCACACTGGTTCCAGTTTGATATTCTGCACCTAAAGAAACACCACCTGATTTAAAAAGAATGTGAATCCCACAGATTGACATGCAGAGCCTGGGAGAAGCTGGGGATGACTGCAAACCAGACTGATCCTTTCCCTGAGCTGCTTCGGCAGGACAATACAGAGCCTGCCTCAACATGAGCTTGGAGCTTCACATGAATGGTGTTAGGATTGTCTGATGTTTTCTATGGAACACTGCTTCCAAAGGGAAAAATCATACAGCTACGAGGACAGAAAGGAAAGTAGCTGTCTTTGAGCGTGAAGATAAGTGTGTATCTTAGGAACTTGGTTTAATTTTATTTGTTAACTTAGAAAGCCCTACTGGGGCTGCATAACAAACCCAGTATTAACAGTTTATCTTATTCAAAGTATTGCTATGGAGAAAGTAAAGAGGAATAAATGCATACCTCACTTATATATGCTAACTGCTTTGATTTTAAATTTCAACAGGTCATTTGCAAATATGAGAATGAAGAGGAACCTTTCTCCACTTTCAGTATTTCACAACAAAAAAAGTGCAAGTTGCTGGTTTTATAAAACAACGTAATGCACCGTTTCCCACATTTTCATTGAAGCTGTTACAGAATTTTTTCACATACTGAAAATTCAATTTTAGGTAAGAGAAGTATAGGAACTATTCTTGGTATATTTTTTCCTTTTAAAAATTTTCACCCCTGTATCTAAATCCATTGAAAAGTCACTAAGCCGGCAGTTGCTCTGCATCAGATGCTGCTCTTTTACACACAAGATAAAACAAAAAAACACTGAAAGGGGAAAGAAAAATAATTTTCATTTTACAGATGGTATCTTTTAGAGACATTTGAAAGGGTCAAACTCATTTTGCTCATAAAAATGGTATTATCATCTTGAGAACTACTTCCAAAAGTGAACAGAGAAGCAAACATTTGTATCTAACACCACCTGAATGTGAATGAGAAGAAATTAATATTCCCTTTTGTTTAAAAAATTTTGATTTGTTCCTTGAAATCAGTGGCAAAACTTGCAACTTCAGTGGGAATAGTTTCAAGGTACTGCATGTAATACTGTCTGGGATAGCGTTCACGTAGCAGTGCAAAGCCATGACAAACTCCTTGCTGTGCCCCTTTGCTTGTGCTCTGCTCACTGACCCGTTACTGTCACAGCCTTTGGGTATGCTGATCCCCTGAGCACAACGACGCTGGACAAGCTTGCAGGCTTTACTGCCAACCTGATCTCAAAAATACGAACTAGGAACTATCCCCGTAATAACTCTGAAAGTGTACAACATTTCCAGAATACATGTCTGACACGGAGCCTGTGGCAGCAGATGGTATGAAGGTCATTGTGCTTAACTTGCATATGGCAATCTTGGCTTTGCCAACAGCGGGTAAAATGGTCTTCTTACAGTCAGGGTGCAAATCTTTGATAACACGATCTACATTCAGCGTGTGTAAGTGGGGGATGGAGCTAATAGGCACACATGCAAAACGCCCCAGAGATCATGTCATGAAGCATACTGGAGTACCTCATTAACACTATTTACTAATGCTTCTCAGCTTGACCTCTCTCAGCCTTTCAAATCACTTGCTTTCCAGTAAAACTGTTGAACAGTCTTGACTTTCTCTCCTTGATCTATGCAACATGCTCCCTTCTCAAAAGGTCTGTTGCACAACTGGGAATGTCATTAAGTGGAGACCAATGTCTCTCCTTTCAATGTTTGCGATTTCAGGGCTAATGAAGGAGAGGGCAGTCCCTAATATAGTATAGAAGAACCTCCAGGTAGTCCTTTCTCACCCAGGTCCCACTAGGAATTGGGAATAAAGTTTGGCATAAAACCATTTGGGCCAGTAGAAGGAACCCAGAAATTTCCCTGTCAGCCCAGAAATTTACCTTTTACCTACACAGGCACTTGTGAATAAAGACCTTAAAATTGTAAGTTTAATAGTAAAAACTGACCTATCCTGTAACCAAAGGGCAATAGAAAACCTCTGGGGTTTCCCAGTAATACAGTCAGCACGGCATTGAACTCACATTTCCTTTCTAAAACCTCAATAAATTTTATCTTCTATACACATCTTACAACAAGAGTGCTATTTTATGTAAGACTCAATGTAAAACCCCACATTCATCATTAGGGAAGCTAATACTGCATATGAAGTGAAGCTTTCCACCATTTATTAAAAAAAAAAACATTAAAAGCTCTGTCAGACAATAATCCACTTAATGAGAAGATTGAGGAGATTGGGATTGTGGTTGGGGTATTGTTTTTTTGCTTGGAGTCAGATCCACTCAGAGGGCTGTGTCTCAGCACAGTCACCTAGTGTTGTATGTTCGTGGTTGTAAAAGGGGGTCTCAAGGGACCAGATCTGGATATGCTGGATAAAATCATGGAACTGTTGAAATCCTCCAAAAACTGACCTCCCTAACCCAGCTGAACTGACCTTGAGCCGGTTTTTTGGTCCAACAGCAACATCTGCTGGATAAAACATAAATTGCAGCTCTTTCTGAAATTCCTGGTGAAGTCCATGTTTTGTATTCTGATCTTTCTATTATGGAAAATCTGCTGGTGGGGAAACAGCAAAAATATTCACGGTCTTCAGGCAGCACCTAAAGCCCCATACAATAGGAACAGTAGGAAAAATATGTGGGAAAAGAGAAGTTCTTCCCCACCAAGAGCCTTCTACAGAAACAGATTGAAAATTGTAGGAATAATATGGGGGGTTTATTACTGCAAAAATTTGGGAGTACCACTTTATATTTCTTTAAGTTAGAAAGAAAGACAAAAGGTGAGAGAAAGTGGAAGGTCTTTGAAGGCATTGTATGACCTGTGCTGCAAGCAATGTTCCTAGGGGAGATGAGTTCCTTACCAAAAGGCAGGTGGCACAGATGCGCAGGAACAGATTGACAGTGGGACTATTATGTGATTCTCTGGTGTCCAGATCCCTCAGTATGGTGCAAATCATCTTGGCATGCAACGTAACCCCCACCTAGCATGCAGGTGTAGAAAGGACAAGCTGAGAAACAGTCTTGCATATTTGGCAAGACCATTTGGAGGCACTCAAGGGATAGGTAAGCAAGCATAGAGGCAACATACCTAAAGATCATCTGCCTTATACTTTGGCCATAAAGCATTCCTTTCTTTCACACCAATGCTGTACTTCTGAATCCTAAAACCAATGCACTTGACTGACTGAAAGACAAAACCTGGAGAACTTGTATTTTATCTGTGGTTTGGGATTCATGCTCTGTGAGGACAGAAGGATTCTCATGGTTCAATGACAGCCACTGTGTGCAGAACTCTGTGTCTGACTGTTGGGCCAGGCCATGTTTTTCAGTGACAATCCATCACATTTGGGAGCAAATGTCCTGCAAGACCCTTTCACCTAAATCATGGCCATTTTCTTACATGTGATTCGTTTTCAAGTCAGGGGTTTCTACTGTCACTATGAGGCAGACTACTACAACCCTGCCGTTTTCAAGAGTTTCATTTTAGTCAGTTGCTTGCAGAAAAGAGTTCCTGGGTCCGTACTCATAAAGCAATACCTTTTTGTTAAAAAATGTCTTTACTTGGTCTTATGCCACCTGTGGGTTTCTTGAGGCTGAAGCCTAGACAATCCATGTGCCTATGAAACTAAGCGGTACATTTTATTGCTACTTGCTGCAGTGTAAGCATAAACTACCTTATTGCAATCAATAAGCAGTATGGATGGTTGGGTTTTTTTCCAGACCACTGGAGGGCAGCATTTCTATAAAAAAGAGGACACGGACATCATTCCTTTCGGGCTGTGTGGGTGGTTTTTGTTTGTTTGGTTTGTTTTTCCCTAAACTTTTACATCCATGTCTTCCTCCATTCAGGTACAGAGTATCATTTCATACCAAGACAACTGAAATGAAAGAGTTGGATTCCTACTTAGTGTAAATTCATCATTCTTATTGGCTGTTGACACGATATTGGTACAATTATCTGTTGGAATTAGCACAGCAACTCCAAATTCCTGGCTTACAAAGATGTACTTCGACATGAAAAAACCCACAGGCTTTTGTGCCTATATGGCAAGGTATAAGTTACAAGTTGCCTAAAGTTGGTTAGAATTAAGACTATCTTATAGTAAGCATTTATACAACACTTCGTAGAGGGAGTCCTGTTCTTCAAACAGAGCACGTAATGCTCAGATTACAGATACAATACCATAGAAATACAAATGTATGCAGGGAAGAACATGTCTTGTACTGGTCACTTCATTCCTTTTGGAGGGGAAGTACTGTATGTGCTGAGCACACATGCTTTGCGCTCTCAAAGGCTGTCCACTAAGGAGCTAGACACTTGAAGCAGCCTGCAGTTTAAAGCCAGTTGCACAAAATGTAGCCCCAAACATGCCTTTCAAAACCTCCACAAATGCCAATTACATTAAATGATATGAAAAAAGCAACAAAGTAATGTGCCTAATTAACAAAACTAGAAATAGAGCCAGCCATTTGTTCTGAAGTACTTCCAAGAGAGATGTTAAAGCCAATGGCCAGAGCAGCTCTGGAAGAAATAAATTAACATGCTGGGTTAATATTTCAAGCTCTGTGGGAGTAAAAAGTGCACGTGGTGAGGGGAAGCAGAGGTAAAAAAAATTGCAGGGTGCTATTTTGTTTCTTTGCCGAGGACATTTCAGCTTTTGTCATTTAATATTCTTCATGATATGCTAGAAAATATGCAAGAAGATACAAAAGTATCAGCATTGCATCACTGGATTTCCTAAATTTATCTTTTCCCACCTGTTAAATCTTAGCTCAAGGTCAAGAGAAACCACTACTTTGAGTGAACGAATTATGGGGCAGACACATTCACAAAAATATATCAGCAGTTCTCTTTAGTACTGTGAACAACCACAACTTAAACATTCCTCTCACCATAGGACTTCTCTGGGAAGCAAGTTCTGGTGGCTTGTTCAGAGAATGCCCTGAATATGGCTTTTGTTCCATGACAGTTTTTTTTGCCCTCATAGCTAGGAACTGAGTGATAGCTGTCTGGTTCCAAATCTTAGATACTTGTCATTGTGTTAGCTCAGGCCACCACAAACTCACCAGTTCCAGCAAATACTGTGGCTTGAATCCTTCCCAGTACTCATCTGCTGGCAGCTGTTTCCATCTGCTCCTTCTTGAATGGTTCTGCTTAGTCCCTAGGGAAGAGCAGGAAGATTGTCACACACTGAACTTGCTTGTTGGGATCTGGCTGCTCATGTTTTACCTGAACCTGTCGTTTCACCTTGTCTGCTCTATGGCCTTTTTTTCTGCAGTAAGAATTCTGAGTGCTGCTGTGTATTAAAAAAAAAAAAAAGAAAAAGCTATTCTTCAGATGTGGATGATGAAATATTATTCCTTAAGTATAAATAATTATTATTAAAAAGAGATGTGGAAAAAGAATTATCTGTTCACTTAATCCTTACAGCTGCTATGTACTGATTCCTGCCTGCATGTTTTGCAGCTGAAGCCACATATCCTTTGTTATGTGTTTGCTTTGTGGTGACTGAAGGTATATGCCCTTCAAGCCCTCCAGAACCTCGACCATTACCTGGGGGCTTTTTTTGTTTGGGGCTTTTTTTTCTTTTTGTGGTAAACCACACAATGTAGAAAGGAAATCAAACCCAACATCTATTTCCTATCTTCTCGTTCAGACACCAGCGCTCACATTTCCAGACTTGCAGCTGAACCTTCAGGAACTTTGGGTGACTGAGCAAGTGTCTACACACATATGGCTCCTCTATTATTCTGTCCCATTGTTTTCTATGTACTTGTTAACTTGCTATCGAAAGACTAACATTAATTGACCAGAGAGGGTTAAAAGATTTTAATTCTTCTTAACCAAGATGATTAGTTTTATATTTTCAGCTCTGAAAATTCTAATTTGCATTTTGATATATCATCTCTAGCCTGATTTCTGACCGGATCAAATCCTCTTCAAATCTTTGAGGCCTTCAAACATGTCTGGCTGAAAATGAAAACATTTTTTTCTTCTTCCAAAGCACACCAAAGTACATCCCTAAATACAAGCACCATTCTGCAGATCCTCAGTTTTAGCTTGGTAGGGGAGAAATAGTAAGACAAGCGAATTAACATAACATTGAAACAAAGCTGAGGAAGAATCCATTACCAATCCAAATGTAATCATCTGGATTTCTTCCTAACTAGAATTATATATATTTGTGGATATATAGGCAAAATCACCTCCTAAGCAGACATTCAGGAAAACTGACAGTACTTTCATTGACTTCCCATATCACCTTTTCTGTGGTGCACTGTCCTTTTGAGAATACATTTCTCTGCCTGGATTATGCAGTGATCAAACTGGGCTACAAAAGCACAGCAAAACTGTAATACTTCTGAATAGAGACCTTAAGACCTGAAGGTTCTTAAGGGCTTGGGCCTGATAAAGCAAATAAGAAGCTAAAATACTTCTAAACATATAACAGAGAATGCAATTGTTTTCTCTGCTTTTTAACAGGCAGGATGCCTATGAGCTAGAGAGTAATTTTAAAAGAACCTCTAGAAGTGTATTTCAGATTTTATTGCAGTCTGAAAATTCCATAGAAAGAAGGCCTTTATTATGGTTTTGAGAGCTGGAACCCTTTTTCTCTCATCTCTTCATAGGAAAGACAATAAACATGCTAATGGGAGCTCTCTTATAGGGTAGGAATCCATCTGAGAAGCACAGAAAAGTCCAATTGTGCAAGAGAACAGAACATATCTGAAGTAAGATGATACGCTTACGATTTCTTCTTGGCCAACTCTGAGCATCTTGTGCTACTGCAATCGTTCTCTGCTTCCTCATTATTCCCTAACCCCTTCTACTTCTCGAATACCTAGAGGCAAGAAATACAACTAGCAGAAACCACAGATGAACCAGACTGAATCAGGAAACAATGACTAAAAGCTGAGTGTCTTAAGAACAAGCATATCACTGTGCTTCTTAAACTAAACCATTTAAATATAAACATGCTGCAAATCCTGTATGTTAGCAGCATTCTCAGCCACAACCTGGAGGGCAGGTACACTTTTGTGCAGAAGATCTTCCCAGATGCTGGAAACTCTGGGTAGACCATCTTCTTATTCCCTGAAGAGCACAGACCATTCATTGTATCTCAGAAATGGAAGGCTGAGAACAAGCTAATAGGGGTGCCATTCTTTCAGTATTTGCTTGGATGTAGCACTCAACACCTCATTTAACTGGAACAAAAGGCTGCTGTTATTATTGAGCCACAAGCCCAGGTACAAGACAGGATCAAGAAATCTGAGTTCCCAGCAGCTGGACCAAGATTTGCATCAGAAAGTGGATTCTGGTTTCCATTCATTCACACTTACATTGCATAAATCCTGATTATTGACAAAAGAAAGGTAGCAGATTTCATCCTTAGAGGTAATTATAAAACAAGCATCACTGGAACTATTATACTTTATATCTCTCTTCACATGGAGCATACAAGTAATTACTTCAACAGGATTAAATGTCATATTTCATGGGACTGGCGGCATAAATATTTACAAAGCTAGAGAACACCAAAGACATCTTAGAGTTAAGGATTCATGTCAAATATTGAGAATCTGGGTTAATCAAGGGATTTAAGCAATGCTTTAAACCCTTCAGTCAGCATTATTGAGACTTATTTGAACTACTCTTACCTTTCAACACCCAAAGTTTTACAAACCATTTGTAACAATAATGGCTATTTTCCCATCTGCTTGTCTGGGAACATTTCAGTTACTAGTGCAAACTCAGAGTAGGCTGGAGAAGTAATAACAGCTGTGGAAAGTGAATCATTCAACAAGAATAAAGTTCTCATTTCAGTTTAAAAAAATAAGAGAAAAGAAAGAAAAGTTCTAATTATTTTTTTGTAGGAAATGTTTTAATTATTTTTAATGTGGTTAAATGATAAAGAGATATTTGAGGCACCGAGAACTGCATCCCTTGTTCAAGAAAAGACTAGCACCTCCTGTTCTGTATTCTGTATATAGTATATGTGAAATGCATATGTCTGCATCTACGTGTTTGTGTCTGTTGCTATGTTCATGCACCTGTAAATTGGCTGAGATTTTAAAAACGTAGGGACAGCATTAGCAGAGGTTTGTTTTCAGAAAAAGCTGACTAGGCCAGTCTCAGAAAGGACATTTTAGGACTCCCCCAAACAAATAATCTAATAAAATAAAGCCAAATCATTAGACATTTCTAAAACTCTAGAGCACATGTTAGGAGTTAAATAGGTCAGAGCTCTGTGTGCTCCTTTACTGTCTTACAAACATAGATTTAGAGCCTTCAGAATGACTGCAGTTAGCTCATAGTAACATATATTTAGCAGCTTCCCTAAGCATGTTCTTTTTGTTATGTGTTGACATGAATCTTCCAAGAGTCTACCTTGCATTTTCCTTGTCAGCAGCTGCTTGTTGTGCTGGATCACACCTAGGTCAGCACAAAGGTGACAAGACACAAATCTATACCCTTCCTATAACTACAGATTGTAACAAAGTGGTACATTAACCAAGGTGTATGCCTAATTTCAGTTACTTAGAGTAGATTTTTCTGTGATTTAGCCCCATAATTTCTTGAGGAACAATTATTTCTGTTTTGGGGAATGCCTCAAAGACAAATCTTGACACTTTTACTACAGCCTTGACTAAAATACCATTTCTGTACATCCAGAAACTCACACTGCTTCAGATCAGTGTAGGTACTCCAAAAGAAGCAGGACCCAGAGCAGTTATGTGCTGGATTCAAGCAAGTGCTGGGTGTAAGACAGATAGCTCAACAGCTGTTTGCAGTTCTTACTGTCCCTCTTGCCAGGAAGGAGCAATCTTCTCTTTCTGCACAGGAAAGACAGTTTCCCTACAGGAAACCTCCGTGGTCCTTTAGCAAGCAGCAGAACAATTCTGCCAGCACCTTGCCTTGCTCAGGTGCACCAACCCAGTCATCACATTTACTCAGTTCCAACTCCCATAAAGTTTCAGCAAAACCAAACATATTCAGGTGAGAGTTTCTCAGTTAATGGAGTAAAGACCAATGATAACCACTAACGTATTGCAATATTATTTCCATTTTTTTTTCCAGTGCAACTTCCATTTATCACAGTTTGATACACATCTAACAATGCGTATAACACTGATGTTTCTACACCAGCGCTCTTTCTGAGGGATCCTAAAGGGATTTGCAAAACAAAAAGAACCTTCACTCACAAACAAATGTTAGCCCAGTACATAGGGATGGAGAACAAAATGCAACCCAGCAGGCAGAGCATAGTAAACGTTTCTCCGCTCACATCAAAGCCATGCAACAGTTGAAGAACATACATAAAAATGAAGTAAGCATTATTCAACCAAAACTTAGGTAATTAAGAAAGAACCCTAGCTAGATCTAGATTAAAGTTCAGGAACTAGAATTCAGTGATAACTTCTACTGCTCTAACTACTCTCACTGAAAGCAGCATGACTTCTTTGGATCAGGCTTTGGGCTACACAGCCCTTGAGACCTGCAGCACTTCTGTGACTCTCTCAATCAGCTTTAAGCACCAATCATTTTCTTCTCATTCTCATTGTTTCAATGGAAGGCTTTTGTCCCACTATTGACAGTTCAAAGGGGTAAACGTAACCTTTCAGAAAAGTAATATAATCTATCAACTGCAGCTTGCTTTTTTTCTAAATGATTTTCAAGGACAAAATGAGTACTTTACACACTGAAATGCATCTCAACTTCCCATTTGAAGACCACAAACCAAACGATTTACAGGGAACAATATCAACAGATAGAGCAATTCACAGCATGATGTAATTTAAAACTGATAAAGAACAGCACTGAAACACTGTTGTCATGAATTTGATACATGAGAGCACAGGCTGAATTCTAGCATTCAAGCATTGCAAAAATGGCGTTCCAGCCCTAGCTGCCTTTTGTTTTGAGATATAGCTCTTAAAAATAAACCTCTCCCTCTCAGCTTCCTCCAGCATTAAAACATTTTGGATGTACTCCCCAGTTGCACGCAAAGTCACAGGTTCTCCAAACATCTCTTTTCCCTCTTTATATTGTTGCATTTGTTAGGATTGAGCAACAAGTTTTACATAATAACCCTTTTCTTTGAATATAAACTGGCTGGTGAACTCAGATCTAGGCTTAAATTTCAGGAGTGAACGGTTCATTAGCTGTCACCTTCATTGGTATCCTCACTAGGAACCTCAGTAAGTGAAAGGCTAAAGTGGTGTGCAGAACGAGATAATCTTGGTATACTAGTGAAGCCTCAAAGCATACAACAAAGCTTCCCTATGTGCTTTCTGTGCCTATACAACAGTCTGTGATTTTGATCTGTTAATCCAGCATCTTCCATAAGTGGTAAAATGTCTTCATAGGGGAAAAAAAAATCACTCCAAAGTTACGAGTTACTAAGTTTAGGAATATTAGGGAATATACACTCAGTCATCTCCCACACTGAGAAGAAAGCTCCTTGGGAGTTAGATTAGAAATCACTGCATTTCTTAGCTAAAGCAGTAAGCACAGAGCAGTGGGATTAACAAATGAATAGCATGTGAACCCACAAGCTATTTTTTTCTTTGCAGACATGGTTTAGACTTCTGTGTGAAAGATAACCTACCTTTCATTGTATATTATTACTCTGAAGAATAGGGCAACAAAGGTGATCCCAGGAAACCAGATACAGAGGTGAAAGAAGGACTTACTCTTCTTGTGTCATCAGAAAACAGGAGAGAGTGGAGTGACCTAACGCAACTGATAAAATTAGTAAGGGGACTCACTCTGTTTTTCTGCTACACAGTAGTTTAGAAACTAAAATAGATCTATGGCTTAAAGCTATTATTTCACTGTCATCATTAAAAGTGTTGATTTAGAAGAACAGCTAAGGTTAGAAGTAGACCCAATGACTTTAACAGGACTGCTAAAAGTGCATATATACTCTCCTGGGTAGTAGCTGTGCAACTCTGGCCTCTCTGAAGGAGAAAGGCCTTTCTAAACTTTACAGCTTGTGCCAGGTTTTGGTCAGCCCAGCTCAAGGTAGATGATCATCAAAATCTCTCACCAGTTGTGAGAATCAGCTTAGGAAACAAGATGTAATTCCAAGACTAATGTTTTCCAATGCATTTAAGAATTTCTGATAACATTGCTTGCTGTTGCTGCACCAGAATCCTTTTTCAGACTGTGAACTATCTGAACAACGTACCAACTCCACGCCTCCCACAGAGGTCTCCAAGCACTACTGAAGTTGGTTTGATTCCTTTAGCAAGTAAAACTTAGTAAGCTTAGAGCTTCTACAGTTGCAGATGTGACCAGAAAGATCCACTGGCCAAGGATTTACATGTTCTTAAATCCCTCTCCTGGGTCACCTGCTTTCCTCAGCCTTCGTAACTTAAAATGACAGTAGATATCACAGAAAAAAAAAAGTAGATAACTCCTGGACTTATACATCCACCTTTGCATTAAGTAAGTCCTCCCTGCTTAACTTTTCTTCCCAATGTAAAGAAGACACTCATTGGTGAAGTATAGAAAAGACTGCTCTCAGTTCATTGATAAGGGATCTAAACTTTTACTCATTCTTTAATTTCATTCATTCTTTAACTCCACTGAAGTCAATGGCATTGCACAAGTGACCAAAAGCATGGTCCTGCCTGTTCAAGTTATTGTATTGTGTCTAAGAAAATTCTAAAAGCATAGAGGAGACACACAGCTATGCTGAAACCAAAAAGACTGAACATGGCTTGTGGCTGACTGGGGCAAGCTAATTTGTACATTCAGCTCACGTACACAGGGGAGTATGTATCCCATTATAGCCTCGGAATTCTTTGCAGAGTGAGGAGTGATCCTTTGACATCCCAGCACATGAAGATGGAAGCTTATAGCTTAAGATATCAAATCTGCTTAAGCAGTTATTCTGCAACCAAAAACTGTTTAAAAATGTCAACTATAAACCAGAAAAAGAATAGTTGCAATATTGTTCTTTTTCCATAGGACTAAGGGGGTAGAAGGACCACTATAAAGCTTGGGATCAACCAAACTTCTGTGGAAACTTTTTACCCATAAATTAGATCTTTGAAAATTATTTGGTGTGTTTTGTCTACCATAGTCCAAACATTACCAATTATGGAATTTTATTTTTTTTTTAACTAAACCAGGGTTTTATGGCACTGCATGGCAGGCTTAAAGCAAAACTTTGCTGACACAGTACCTGCTGGGCTGACTTAAAATATTCATTATGTATAAATCAGGAACTGCCTATCTGGTGGTATCAACTACCACTAACTAATTAAACAAATGCAAATCATGCTGTAATCTACAGTGCAAAGCAGAGTCTTTGTATCTTCATATGCAGTTATGTTGTGTCATGATCCTTGTTTAATAAATATATTATTTTTCTAATGCTTTCTTCTCTCAAACCCCAAGGTAAGCTTCAAACATGAAGTTGTCTCTCATTTTCCACATCAAAAAAAGGTATGAATTTCATATTTCAACTTATATTTCTAAGAGAGTTTCCCATTTCAGCAGCTGTCTTGCTCTGGATCTCAGTTCCTGCTTGATGATCAATCTCTGATCTGAGGCCCTCTCACACGTGTTTTGAACTATCCAACTCTTCCATGCCAACCAACTGCTTCTTTATCAATTACAGCCTTAGTATGTTCAAAGAAACTTCACAAGTTACTTAAGCATGGTCTCCTCACCTGTGAGAACTGTTTTTAAACAAGCTTTCTGCTTTTAACATACACTTTCAGATGACTTCTAAGGTCCTGCATTATGCCTGGATAAGTCACTGATGTGGGATAAGGCAACATTGAAGGCAGGAGCTGATGACCTGGAAAAGAGCCTCTACAGTTGTAGAGCCTTTGTAACTCTCAAAACCTACCCTACAGTGCTTTCCTATTGATCCTTAGATCTGTTATTATCAGAAGTAGTACTTACTATGATTACAAAATAACTATCACTTGTGTTATTTCTGTCAATGAGTCATCATTCTCTTTTCCTTTTTTAATACCAGGCTTGAGTTCACAGACCTGCCTTCACTTCCCTTCGTGCCCTCTGTCTGGCAATTCTCAAGGATTTTAGATAGCATTTCTGTGCTTGTGATTCTCATATTTCGCCCTCTGTCATCAACCTTTCTGCCTCTGCCTGGCATCTCTTCCTGGAGATTTTGTCATCAGTTTACGCTTGCTGAGGTACAAGGTTGTGCTGGTTAGCTTCACTTTCCCTTTTCTCCTTCACTACTGACAGCAATAACATACCCCATTTCCACTATCCCCCCTCCCTTTCCCATGAGTCACACACAGATCCTGGGCCTTCCTACTATACCTCCAGCTTCAAGACCAATCTGTTATCATTTTCATAGACAAATCTGCTGGTTAGGCCTCTTCGGTATACCCTACCACAACTACTGCAAAGTTTCCTTCTCTATACTCCAAACATAAAATTCTCCTTTGCAACCTGAGGAAGATGTGGATGATCAAACACCTCTCACAAACCTGACCACATCATTTACTCCTTAGCAGACTTTCACCTGTTTTTCGCCTACTGTCCTACTTCAAGGCCCAGCCTAACTGCGTTCCCCCAGTTTACCCCTCTTCTGTTGAGATCCGTGTAGTCCCCATCACTTCTGCACTCCATCAGTATTTCTCAACCACATACCCTTCAATCATCTCTCCATCTCATCTGCTTATGGTGATACAGCTTCCCATGATTCATCTATAATGGCTCAGCTTTCCAGGCTCTTTCATGAGCCCACTCCTCCTCAGATGGTGTCAGCAAATAAAACGCAGAACATGTCTACATACCTCTGTTACTTCCCTTCCAAATCGCCATCTCCCTGCTGTTCTTCAAGCTACCTTCAAGGCAGGAATAGGTTTTCTGCAGATGTGAAACTGCTCTTGGCATACTTTTTGAGCTAATGAGAATAGAAAAAGAATAAACAACATGAACACAAATCACAACCCCCCACCAAGCCAGGTTTTAGGGAAGAAACAAGTGAACAGTAGGAAACATGGAAGCAAAGATGGATAAATAGAGCAGGTGTGTAGGACCATATAAAAACACTATGCAGTAGGGCATTCAAACCCCATCCCTGCTCATGGTGGGAGGAATTTATGTCTGGGGAGATGTTGAATTTTGCCCTTCAGTGCATCCAGTTCGGGAAGGACGACAACAGCCATGACTGACTTCAACAGTGCTAGAGAGGGCTGCGTCGAGCCCAGTGCAGAGCACCACGGGCAAACCCAGAACTTCGCGACGGGGATTCTAACTCAGTGTGACCCTCGTGCCGCTGAGAGGAAGAGGCCGGACACTCGGGACGTGAGCGGAGGGCGACCTTCCTCTACCCGGGGGCACCGGCGCAGGGAGCCCTATCGCGGCACCTGTACGGAAGTATTCGAAGTGGCGGCCCAGGGTCCGCTGTGGTCGGGGAGGCGGCGCGGCCGGCGCTAGGACCTGTGGAGCGGTGGCGGGGCGGGAGTAGCGCGCCTGCGCGGCGCTG
>JASSUY010032619.1:50788-62480 GCA_032466535.1 Forpus xanthops | reverse complement strand
ATCTCAACCTGTGGGAGTTGCATTCTTTTGATTCTCCTTCCCATTTTCCCCGGGACTGGGGAAGAAAGAGGGGGGGGTGCACAGAACTGTTTGAGGGGCCTCAAACTACGACATCAGGTCACTGGGATGTTGGCTGAAAACATACAACTGGAAGGTATGTGGCAAAATAAGCCTATGCTGTAATTCATAAACCTTTTTTGTGATTGTAATTCTGGTGTAGAAATTCCGTCTTAGAAATAGGAGGGCTGCTCATTGTCCCATACAAGTGCAAATACTGCTTTCTGCTGCAGAAATCCTGGCCCCAGGTTTTGTGTTACATGACTTACCACTTGACGTGATGCAGGTGATGTGCCCCCATCTCTCACTGAGCTTCATCACTAATTTTTTAAGTCTGGCAGCAGTGACTAACAGGTTAGAACAATTATGTTTTCATTAAAGCTGGCTTACAGAAGCAAAGTAAATGGAAACAGAGGTTCTTAGTACCCAGTACTGTAAATTTGTATCTTAATATTTAATCTTTCTTTAGTACTTTTGTGTTCCTTGAATAGGAATTGAATGAAAACAAGGTGAAGGCTTCCAGGGCATTACTTAGAGAAGGAGTTTTATTGAGTAAAGTGCACAGCTGTAAGAACTTAACTAATTTTAGGTTTAAAGGCAGTTCTGAGAAGAAAGTATTTGAGAGAACATTTGCTAAGTCCCAACTAAAAAACAGTGACAAAGAAAAGGCATTTAGTTTTTTTTAAAACCATGACTACAAAATAAAATAATGAAAGGGAACATCATTTTCAAAATGAAATCACTTTTAAAAATGTGATTCTTTAAATTTTCATTATTTGTTTCCTTTGTATTTCACTATAAATAATCCAAGAGCTTTTCATGTTCCCAAACGGAAAGAAGAAGAGTTTCGCAGCAAGTTTTTTCCAAGCTCCATTGCTGTCACTGCTTTATAAAGCACTTTGATATATCCGGATGAGAAGGACTACACTAGTACTGAGCTTTTTTTAAACAAAGCAGCCGCAAATCAGTAGCATATGCAGTCCCAGCTTTGCTAACAGCACAACAGTTCTGCAGGAGGCAGGGCTATGCAGAAACTGTGATAATTCATATTATGTGATTGTCTTCCTCCAGTGCGTGGCATAATTCTGATTAACATTACTGGCAGTACTTTGTGTGCATCAAAGGGAAAATAGCTCCAGGAACTGACATCCTGTTAAATGTGGAAGAGCTCTTACAGGCTAGTGTGGTTCAATATGATGGGTTTTGAAAACTTCCTCAGGAAAACCCTAATCTTTTCTGGGCAGTAATGGTGAACTGTGTAACCACAGCTGGCCAGCAGTGTACCTGTATTTTGTGTTGGAATTTATGAGGGTTTTAGCATGTGCAAAGATCGAAAGAGCAGCTTCAGACCATCATCCTTTTTAGGGCCTCATTCTTCTCAGTTGACTTGTTAGAAACAAAATTAGATCCAAGGGTGTTAAGAGAAAGCATCTAGCTTTCTAAGCCTTTGAAAATGTGTATGGATTTTGTATTTTTCTTTTGAATGTATCTTTTATCATGCACTGAAATAAATAGGTAAAATTAGGCAGGTTTTGATAGCACCATCAAGTTGCAGCTGAGAAATCTTGCATTTTGTTTCCTGTCACAACCTGCTTGTTAAAAAATAGAATCATAGAATCATAGAATAGTTAGGGTTGGAAAGGACCTCAAGATCATCTAGTTCCAACCCCTCTGCCATGGGCAGAGACACCTCCTCACTAAACAATGCCACCCAAGGCTCTGTCCATCCTGGCCTTGAACACTGTTGGTTGTGACTCTTAATTTTAATTATGTAGCAGGTGCCTTATCTTAGCTAATTAAACTTTAGTTTAATTCCTTAAAAACCAAAATGCAGGTATGAATTAAATTATTTTCTGTTTCTAGTCTCTTGGTAGTTGCAGCTATTTGCACATATGCTAAAGAAAACGAGCTTTTTCTGTCAAACTGTCTTTATAGTGATAATGCTTTCCCATACAAGTTGTCCCATCAATGAGATATTTACAGGATTCTCATTTTTCAATGTATGAAAACTAAGGAAGGCCCATGCAGCTGTAATTATTATAAACATGGCATTTATCATGAAGTGATCTGAAAGTGCATTAAACACAGTATTGTGTTTAGAATATATATATGTATATATTTAAACAGTATTTAACAATGTTCTTGTTAGAGCTTTATAGATACAGACTTGTTGGTGTTGAAGACTTAATCCTGCAATATACTGTTTAATAGTGCTTGAAGATGAAAACCTCTGAAACCTTGTGTGTGAAGGGTGTAATTCTACCAAGCCTTACTCATGCAAATCATCTTTATCCTTGTGACTGATAACATTGACCTAGCTTGTCAATTAGCTATTAAGAGGCTAATGGTTTGTAGTGATTTGTCTAAGGTTGCACTTGAAAAGCTGTGGCAGAAGCAGCTGTAGAACTTCCATCTTTTCCATACTACCCAAAGAAAGTCAGTGTAAGATGCTGTTTTAGATGAGGATGTGGCACCTCACCTGATAACCTAACTGTGTATCATCATGGAAGTGGTTAATTTTACTGTATTACTGAATGAGAGATGTGCACGGTGACAGCAAAATGTAGGTAGATGTCTTCATGTGAATACTTCAACAAAAGTCTGCATGTTGTCTGTATTAGAATCCCCTCTATTTGCTCTTAGGAGAAGAACGAAACCCATGTTTCACCAAACACTTCCCCTCGTTAATTATCTTTGGCTTCTGTAGGAGCTTTATTTTTCTTGCCCTATCAATAGGCTGCTCAAAGAAGTACAACATAAAGGGTTTTATCTGTGTTATTGATTGAGTAGAAAGTGATGTGTTTGGGACTGCTGGAGCTTCTCTAGTGAGTATTTATTTAAATTGGGGAAAAAACTCAGTATGACTTAAAAAAAAACCCGAACTAGAACTTTCATTTAACAATACAAAAGAGGGCATTGCTTAATCCCTGAAGTAGGAAATTGCTTTTCTTCATGATCCATTGCTTTCATACTGTTTCTGGCTGCTGGTGCTGAAGGAAAGAAAAACTGTGTTCTCGCTCTTGTTTTCACTGTGTCTATTTTCTTATCCTCTACAAAAACTTGGCTGCTAATTTGTTGTTGAAATAAAGGGTGGGGAGAGCCTGGCTATGAAAAGATCTCTTTGTCTCAAATGGGCATTTGCAGATAGGGAAGCAAAGCAAAACTTAAGGTGAGAAACTGAAAAAGGGAAATTAAGGATTTGAAATAGCGTATCAAAGCTAAAGTGTATCAGATATTGCTGTTCTTTGCGATGCTGTTATGGGTTCTTACCTAAATTCGGCAGCGTGTTCCCAGAAGAGGAATGTTGCTAAGGAGTGTTTTTTTCTTGTATTCTGGTCTTGTACACATATGAAGATAAAAGAAAATGACAATTAAAAGCAAAAGGCATAGCTGGCTGAAAATGGTGGTATCTTGTTTCACCTTGGTTAAAACTCATTCGTTGTTGTTAAAAACACCTATTGTTTTATTGCTTCTAATATGCATTACAGAAATACAGTGTGTTACAGCTCAGGGCTGGAAAACACTAATGGACCGTGACTAAGGAATGATTATTTAACTTCAGAAGTTACAATATTTAGTTAATGATTCCCTGACATTGTCAGGACAGGTCACAGATGCATTTTGAAGTAATTATAAGTTACCAGCAGTGGTTTATAATATTTTTCCCTTAGCAACAGCAGTAGAAGTTATATTATTCTCTTCTATCAGTGGTGACTCCTGTTTCTTTTTTCAATCTGACTGCTTTTTATGTTGTGGGGTTATTTTAATCCATTTAGCCTTGCAAATCAAAATCAAAGGTTATGCTAGCAAGATAGCAATATGAAAATCATTGTGACAGTGAGGTTTTAGTACTAGTATATAACAGGAGAGATACATGTAGGTTTGATGTGGAGTTTTTGCTTATTTTAGCTGTATGAGGAAGATGGCAAGACCACACCATATGTCCAATAAAAGCTTCATTAGAAAGGCATTAGTAGCTTAATCCAACTTAATCTGTGGTTTATTTTATTTAGAACGTAATAAGGTAAGTTCATTAGTTTGCAGACTTAATGTCTTCTACTGTACCTCAAAGCAACCAGTAGCAATTCCACTGAGATGCTGCAGATCTCACTAACACCTGTCAAGATAAACTCATGGCTCTCTGGGGGAATCACCTTGGCAACATAACTGAGGAAATCTAGGAAAAAAGTAAGTCTTTCACACACAAAAGTGTGTTACACAGTATAAACTTGATTAATGATTTTTCACATGCCTCAGAGGTCATAGATCTCTTTAAAGTAAAAAAAAAAAAAGCCAAATCAATCTCTCAAGAACAAATATTTTGGAATGTACAATGCTGTGTTTGAAATGTATTTTAGAGAACTTGACGGATGGAAAATAATTATGCAATTTGAATTGAGCCTCAGAAAGGCTGTCTGAGACCAGCAATTGAGCCTCCATCCCCCTAGGGCTAATATATTAGATCACAAGGATTATTGTAGTGGCAGTATTTGTGCCACAACATTTAAGATTACGTCAGCATTTCCATTTTAAATCTGTATGTTCAGAGGTTCATAACTCAGCTATACCGAGTGTGCTTGGCACTACAAACAAATGCAGCTTCTGCACAATGGTGACACTTTTTCTGGGGAATAAAGAAGAAGGGGAAAGAAAGAAGTTTAAAGCTAAATAAGTGTTTGGGCATTTTATGGTTATGAATGCCAAAAGTTAATGCTGTCTTTTTACAACTCTTGCTTTTTAAATTCAGTTATTTCTACAGCTGACTTTTAACACTACTGCTGCCTGAAATCTAAAAGCACTGTATTGAACTAGGAGAGTCGAGAGAATGGTAGCAGGCTGGACCTTGCCCCTTTCTTTGCCGTCTTCAATAATGTTGCGGGACCAATGTGCTCAGGGAAGGCAGGAGGTGGAGCTCCACTCTCCATCCTCTTCTCTACCAAGGCCAGGAAGGGAGTGAGGTGATGATCATAGATCATAATGAGTGGTATCTTAGAAATCCTGTAAGGAGAACCTGCTAAAAAATGCCCTCCTGACCATTACTTAGTTTAAGCCGTGCACAAATGCCACTTAGGGTTCTCAAGGCTGTCACAGGGCTTCCACGCACAAAAAGAAGGCAATCAGTTTTACCTTGCAAGGTCTTTAAACTCAATTTCCCCATTTTAGGGCCATTGTACTTCTAGTCTGGTATGAGCTTGGCCTTGACATGGCATTTAATATCCCAGGCATTATGTATGGTAAGCAAGAACAAGAGCTGCAAGCAACACCATACATAGACTTTTCCTACTTTTGGAGGCCTTTATCAACAAATACACTTTGCATGTATTTCATAGGCTTGTACTGACTGGATACAAAGGAGCACAACACTGGGTTCTGTTATTGGCATCCGTCACTGATCAAACTTCTTGATGACTAATGTGCAACCTATTTTTGTCGTTCTTTTTTTTTTTTGTCCCTACCTGGAGTATTTGCTGAGGAGTTCAAATTCGTATCATTGAAGCTCTAGTCAGGGATCTGTCTTCTCTGCGGCAATGCAGTGCCAATTCCTGCAGCAGCTCTGGTAGGAATCAGACTTTTGCAGGTCCTGCAGCAGTCTAATTGCCTATAGAATTACCTGCTCATGCAGTAGTCCAGAGAGAGCACGAGCACAGCATGCCCTGCTTGATACGGAACTACAAATCTCTTAAATGCCTCCACATACATGTGGATTTGGCCTTAATAGTGGCGTGAAAGGGAGAGGGTTTTGTACTGGAATGAAAGGAGGAACCTACCCAGAAGCATTAGCACCTTCTGTGCAAAGTTAGACAAAAAATAAACAAAAAAACAGGAAGAAAATATGAAATGAAGTGACATTGCAGCACTGGTAGCCAGCAGAAGACAGCCCCCAGTGGAATATGATCCATTCTCCTCAAGGCAGGTCAAACCAGGGCTAATGTAACTAATGGTAGATGGACTTGGCAAAGTGCCCTGAAGAGTGATGGACCAACCAGGGCTATTTCAGACTAAAAGGAAACTTCCTTTCAGAGTCAGAATTCCCTGTTGGAAAATATTTTCCTACCAACTCCTTGTATTCTAAATTGAAGGGATCTGCCGTATGTGCTTGTTTTCAGTTAAATGGAAAAATAAATATCAGCTTGCTTTTGACAGCAAGGGATAGAGAGGAAGAGATTGTTTCTGTCTTTGTACATGCAGAGTCAAGAAAGACTAATTTTGAAAATTTAAAGCAATTTGAATGGACAGATTTATGGACAGAAACATTTAGCAACTGTGCCAGGTTTTATTTTGAGCTGTACCTATAGAGGGAATAGCTGCACTACAGAGTAAGCAGCCTAAGTGCTTCCATTGTAAACTTTTTTTTTTTATGATCATCACCAAAAATTCGAATTTCTGTGTATTTTTTGGCTGCACAAATATTCCATCTGTCTCTGCTAGAATTGTGGCTTTTATCTTCCAAGTTTCTGAGTAGTTCACAGCCATTGACTTTCTTTTTAAGTAAAGGTTTTCTGCCCTAAGTTATACAGGGTTAGGACACAAACTGGCCACAGTTATACATGGATAACAGACCTTGGTTCAGTATCTTGTAATTCATTGGCTCTTGAAAGAAACATCCTCTGCTGTTTTAAAGAGGAAAATTAACACCTCCAGTGTTACCAGACATTGAAATGTCTGAAAATCACACACTTCTAGGATTGGGAGATCCTGCATACAGGTCCATAAATTCATCAGAGTTTATAGTGGTAAGTGAAACATTAGCTTGAACATTTTCTTCTCTAAACCACTGTTTGTAGGATGCATAAACATAAATTCTGGCCTGCTTAACTGTAATCACAAAATGTCCACAGATTTTCAAAAGAAGTGAGATTCCATACCCTGTAGCAGAGAAGAACTAATAGAAAAACACAGGAAGTGTGTTAAAGTGTGCATTTTTCTTCTGTGTTTGCTGAATAGCACTTGAGCTTCAGGAGTTTAAGAGTGGCTGTTGCAACACTGATTGCAGGATTTCATCTCTGGAGAGCAGAGGTGGCCAGAGAAGCATAGTTGTGTAAGGCAGAGCTTAACCTAAAGGAGCCCTGAATTTAACTGACAGCTTCTCCAAGCCTGAGGCATGGTCTGCACTTGAGGTTTGCTGATGTTACCAAAGTTGTTCGTCTTAGCTAATACAGCTGTATTGACACGAATCAGGGTGTAGAGAGATATGGTTGTCCCAGCAAGAAGTATCTGATTTTATCCAAGGAAATAATGTAAATTATACTTGTGGAGGTGCTTTTCTGGTTTGTATAAATCTTCTTTAGGGGCATTCGGTGTTATCAGACAATGGCAATAGAAGAAGCCAGGGAAAGATGTGGTTTTACTACTCAGGATAATCTTGCTTGTAAACTTAGGAGCTTGCTTGTATTGACAGAGTTCACTTGGTGGAAATAACTTGATTAGAAGTCACATTTACTACCAATGTGACCTGCACAGGGTGTTAAATGGTGTTAAAAAACCATTAACTTCACTGAGCTAAGCTTCCAAAGTAACAAAAACTACCCTGTGAACTCTGTATTTTATTTTCACACTTTATTTGCTATGCCTGCAGTGGGATATTTGTTTTCCACAAATTCTTGTTTATTGCTCTCTTTTGTACCACTTCTTCCTTCAAGTGAACCTTCACATACTGATGCCACAATGTTTATTGTGTTGGGGAATACATGATTTGTTGTCTTTGGGGGTTCAAAACAGATTATTTCAACTTCAGCTGGTTCCTCAACTAACAGAGATTGATACTCACATGTCAGCAGGGGATAAAAAAATTAAGCAGTTTAAAAAAGAAATGCTGCTTGCCATTTGTTTTTTGAATCCTAGAATTCCAGACTGGAAGGGACTTCAAGGATCAACCGGTCCAACCTTTTCAGGCAAAGCATGACCTAGACTAGATGTTCCATGTTTGCTTGCAGATGCTTTTAACTTTTAGTTTTCATTACAAAGTTTTAACTCTTGGTACTAAGACACCCAGTTAAGCTTTTTAAGTAGAATCATGGAATCATAGAATTCTTGAGATTGGCAAATACCTTGAACATCACCAGGTTCAACTGTTAAGCTAGCACTGCCAAGTCCACCACTGTACCATATCCCTAAGTGCCACATCTAAATGTCTTTTAAATACCCCCAAGGATAATGATTCCACCACTTCCCTGGGCAGCCTATTCCAATGCCTGACAATTCTTTTGGTGAATGAATTGTTCTTAATATCCAGTCTAAACCTCCTGTGATACAGCTTGCGGCTGTCTCTTCTTGCTCTATCGCTTGGTACCTGGGAGAAGAGACAGACACCCACATCTCTGCAACCTCCTTTAAAATAAAACATTAAAAGACTAGAAGTATCTGACTACCAACATTTGCTTCAATTTGAAAATAAGCACTTGCTGTTATAAAAACTGAGCAAGAGAGGATTTTATTTCCTGGAATTTCCTTCTTTTGCCTTCTTGTCCCCATCTGCCTTTCACTTGCTTTCATACACACTTGCTTCACCTTCCTTTTTAGCTTCCTGTTATTCTTTCCACTTTAAGCCTTTTTATGATATTTTCTGCAGATTACTTCTTCCCATTTCTCACCCATGCATGGAATTAGATCATCTTTCCTCACTGAAACTCAGATAGTCCTCTCCTGTTTGTAACTGTGGTTCAGAGTGCAGAGCCAGGAAAATGTCAAATGTTATTAAAATTAGAGCTAGTACATACCAGGTGCTGAGCACATTGCAGATCCAGAAAGGGATGCCTACATAGGCAGGAGTCATCCCATTCCCATTTTAAACAGGTACTTACATAGCCTAAATAGCTTTTTGTGGAGATTGGCCTTTGTGTCCTCAACTCTTGGTTTGACTATGCAGCAGCAAAATAATCCATGAATTTAACAGTCCCTAAGTAGTGTTTAACATAATAATGTAACACCTAAAAATGACCCATTATAATCCATCTGATGAAAAAAAAAACTTCTCTAAGTAGTCTCCAAACACAGATTTAAACTCAAAACTTTAGTGGCAGTGATGTGTGTGCACTGCAGAAATAGTACACATTTAATAACACCAAGCACTTAAACACCCTTTTTATCTTCAGTAAAATATTAAATGACACTTTTGAAGTACCTAAACATTTTATTCATTTGTCCTTGGTATTTAAGTACTAAGGCTTTCCTGATACAGTAGATGGCAGATGGAGCAAGAAATTTAGGTAAGGTGCTCATGCTACAAACATATCCAACAACACAGAGAAGAATGCTGACACAAAGTCCGACTGAATCACAGAATCAGAGAATAGTCTGGATTGGAAGGAACCTCAGTGCTTACCTAGTTCCAAGCCCCTGCCACAGCAGGTACACCTTCCACTAGACCAGGTTGCTCCAAGCCCCATCCAACTTGGCCTTGAACACTGCTTCTATGGGCACCCTGTGCCAGCACCTCAGCACCCTCGCAGGGAAGAATTCATTCCTTATATCCAACCTAAATCTCCCATATTTAAGTGTGAACCCATTCCCCCTTGTCCTGTCCCTACAGGCCTTTGTCAAAAGCCTCTCCCCAGGTTTCTTGTCCACCCCCTTAGACAGTGGGAGATGCTCTATGGTCTTTCTTGAGCCTTCTCTTCTCCAAGCTGAACAAGCCAAGCTCTCTCAGCCTCTCTCCATAGCAGAGGTGCTCCAGCGCTCAGAGCATCTCTGTGACCTTCTCTGGACTCATTCCAACAGCTCCACATCCCTCTTGTGTTGTTACTTCCAGAGCTAAACACATTACTCCAGTTGGCAATCCACACTGTCTTCAACCCCAGTAGGACAAACTGTGCCCAAACTCAAAGGGAACTGTGTAAAGCCTCAGTTGCAAGGTTATAGCTATTGGGAAACCTGGAATGGAGAGCCAGCTGTACATTCTTCCACACCCACGGGAATGCTCCAACTAAAAGGCAGCAGGACACAGCTCCTATTGGAGGACTCAAAACAGCAGAGCAGAACTTAGTCTAGGCAGGACTTGCCAACTGCCACTGTATCCCAACAACTGTGTTGCCAACTGTACCACCACGTGGTTGGCAATACCGGCTTCCCGTTTCAAAGGAGTGATAACAATTTTAACTTACTTGTCTGTAGGATGTCTAGAATCATTAAGAACAGCCAGTTAGCTACTGCCTGTTTCTAAAACGGCAGCAACATATGAACAGCTTACAGAGAAACTAGTTCTAGTGGCTGACTGAAGTACTTTGTGTCCTGAGTCGGATTGATAGAAAATGTGGTGGTATTTACGGAAAAGATTTCTAACACATCTGAGGTGTGTGAACAGGAAATGTACATCAGGGGCTTTAATTTTAGTAGATCTGGTGAATCCAGGCTGAAGTTTCTTTTGAAATTTCTTTCATTTTTTCTTAAATCTGAAACTTAGACAATTGATTGTATTTTATGTCCTAAGAGGTGACCGTGTGTAGCAGTTACAAGCTGATAGTTTGGAAAATTGGGGTTTGTGACTTCCCTCAAAGGCTTCTTGAGGCAGGTTGGAGAAGGAAGTTGCTGTGACATCCCCAGGAGTTGCCTTTCCCCGGCGCTGTCCAGGGAAAGCCCAGCCCGCAGGACCGGGACCGTAACTGGGATGCGGGATGGGGGGGAGGGTGTCTCCTTTTCTCCGGGGGTGCATCCCTGAAGGTGGGGGATGCGCGATGGGAGGAGGCGAGGAAGAGGGGACAATCCGCGTTGGGCTGAGCAGAGCCGGAGCGAAAAGCCTTCCTTTTTCCTAAGCCTACGCAGCTGAGTGAGGGTTGTGACTTCTCTTTAGCGGCCGCGTTGGGATTCGAAAGCGCCTCAGCGAATTGCGGTGGTTTTCGTTTAATTTAACGCGAAGTGTATAAAGAAAAAGAAGAGGGGAAAAAAGGCATTCTCACACCCACCGCTCTCCCTCTCCCTTTCACGCATCCGCACCCCGCACCCATGATCTCATGCTGCTGAAGGCATGGCACAAGATCTACGGCGGGCTGGAAACGGGGGAGGGAGAAGAGAAGGGAGGGCAGCAGAGCGGGGGGCCGGGATCGTGCCGTCGTTGTTCCCCCCCCCCCACCTTCCTTACCTGGGGTGCGGTACTGCCGGGCTACGCCTCGGGGGGTACGAGGGCATAGGACCCGCCGAGTGGGGAAGACGTTTTCCCTTTGAAACAGTGACATCTCCCACCCTCGACTGTGTGTGTGTGTGTGTGTGGAGGGGGCTAGAGCAGCCCATCCCCCTGCTTTTGGGGCGAGGACCCTGCTCCGAGGGGCAGTGCGGGTGCAGCCCTGAAGATAGGGTTGGGGATGCTGAGACCCAAACCCACCTTATTTCAGGCTAGAAACCGTGTGGGTTTTTTTGTGTTCAGCCCGGTCTGCGGTGGGCAGACGAGTAGTGCCGCGAAAAATAATCAAATCATTTGAAAAATGAAGGTAACTCTTTGTTAGGCGGCTGCTGGGAGCCGGTGCTCCGAGAGGCGGGGGGGAAACACCTTGACGGGCCAAGTTTAGCCGGATGACAAGCCCCGAAATGGCTCTTTTTTTAGGGTGAAAGAGGGTTTTCGAGGCACGGGTACACCCAGAGGAGGGGACGCGCTGCCGCCGGAGCGGGGGGCGGGAACGGGAAGCAACGGGGCGGGGGGGAGCGG
>JASSUY010032619.1:16382-50778 GCA_032466535.1 Forpus xanthops | reverse complement strand
CCCCCCGCGGCGCCGTGCTCCCGGCGGCAGCGGCGAGGCAGCGCGACCGTGCGGGAGCCGAACGGAGCCGCCTCCTCTGCTCGGGCTCGTCCTCCGCATCGCAGCCCCGGTTCGCTGCTGGGGGACTGCGGATTTGCATAGCCCAGCTCCTCTGTGTTTGGGGGGGTTTATTTTTAATTCATTTTTTATTTTATTAGTATTTTTTTCCCCACCTTCTTTCATCATTCTCCCTGAAAGACATCCCCGGGTGGTACTGTCAATACTCACTGCACTGACTGCCGGAGCAGCGCGATTATTGTCTGGCGGCGTGTGTGTGAGGGCGAGTGAGTGTGAATGTGAGTGTGAATGTGAGTGTGTGCGCCGGGAGCGGGACCGCGGGGCAAGGGCTCGCCCGTTCGGAGATGAACGGAGGGACGAGCGGCGGCAGTTTGATTTCCCGGTGCTTTGCCGGCGCTGGCTGATGGAGCGGCACCCCTTCTCCTCTCCCCATCCAGCAGACATGGGGCAGGACCGCCCGCGCTGTGGATTACCGAGGCTGGGGGAACGCTTGGTGCTCTCGTAGCCCTTGCAACTGTGGAGCGTTATTCTATGAGCACTGGCCGCGGGAAAGGCTAAACTACCGGTTGTTGGAGCGCGGGGCTTCCCCCTTCTGCCACCACCTCTGAACTGCTTGGATCCTCACCGCTGGCTATGTCTCCGATTGTTTTGGGTAGAAGAAGACCTGGAGAAAAAGATCCTAGCCGGCTTTCCCAGCAGGAAGAGAGGGCTCACCTGGTGCGGTGAGCCGCAGCAGGCGCCGTGCCCGTGTGTGCCAGCGCGCCTCTGCCCAAAGTTTTCCCTCCTTGGCGGCGGCTGCCGCTGCTCCCGAGGACGCTGAGCCCCGGAGGATGGGGGTGCTGCTTAGGGGCAGCGCGGAGCCGGGGCCCGCCGGCAGCGGCAGCCGCTCGGCCCTGCTCTGGATAGTCCCGCTCACTCTCAGCGGCCTCCTCGGGGTGGCGCGGAGCGCCTCCAGCCTGGGCGCGCACCACATTCACCATTTCCACGGCAGCAGCAAGCATCATTCCGTGCCTATCGCGATCTACAGGTCACCGGCTTCCTTGCGAGGCGGACACGGTGGGTCCGGACGCCGCTCGGTACCTAGTGTGCGCCGCACAGCTCAGGCCGGGGCTGCGGTCGAGGGAAGGAAGAGGAACGCGGAGGGTGTGCGGGGTGCGGGGCCGTCCCGCCGGCTCGGAGCGGGGCGGGCCGGAGTCCCGCGGGGTCGGTGGGTACGGAGCTGCGGCTCTCCCGTTCCCCGCCCTGCCTGTTACGCCCGTCAGAGGCGCCTCCGGGTGGCAGCGCCGCGGAAGCCGCTGCCCCCGGCCGGAGATGGACCCCCCGAGGCGGGTGTCTGCGGGAGGGAGCTTGGTGAGGAGCGAGCTCCATCCCATTCATTACCTTAGTCGAAAGTCGATGAACTAAAGCAAAGGTCAGCTAATTAAAGAGGGGAAGGGGGGGTCGGGGAAGGAGTTCAGACTGAGAAGGCGAGGTGTTGCCCACCACAGTGGCCAGGAGAGGGACGAAAATGAAATTCTTCACAGGTGCAGATACGTTTTGCTCAGGAATTGCAGTGCTCTGGTGCTTAGTTTCTGAAGTGACAGAGAGCTGCTTCAGTGCCCTTTAAACAGCCGTGTTACAGTTTTTCTCCTCCTTTTTGCATTCATACTTGCAGGAAGCCTGTACATAAATACATGCAAAATATGCATATGTTCAGCGTTACCAAAAGCTGTAAAAGAAAGCAAAACATGAGACTGTGGTTTAATGATTTAAAGGCTCCTTTTGTCTCTGAGGGAGAGAAAAGAAGATAAAGAAACCCCCTCGTTGGTCCCTGATTAGGTTATACAGCTTCATTCTTCTTTATTTTCTCATCTCGCCTTGCTTCATTTGCACAATCATGCGATGTCATTTCCAAGCTTTCAAAGTAGAAAACCAGATCTTGTGCTTAACCTTTGCATATCTTGTGCAAGACGACCTAGTTGCAGGCACCAGGTAGTTGGGATTGATTTGATTTCTTTTTTCTAGTGATTAGCAATGCTGTCGTTAGTGGATAGGGTGGTATTGTTCACCTGAAAATTTCCACTGTGTGCTAAATAGCTTTCATACTCTACTGCTAGAAAAGGCAGAGGGCACAGAAATAGCTTTTCTTAAGCATTTTGTTAATTAAAAATGGGGAAAAGTTAAATGTCTGGTCTGATTCCAAGCAAAACAAACCTAACCCTCCCCAAAATCCCAAAGAGCCTGAGAAATTGAGGCCACCACTCTATAGTGCACTGAGGCAGCCCAAGACTGAGACTGCTGCATATTCTGTCCTGTATGTTCTTAAAGGGGAAAATGATGTATGTGTGTACATGTTCATGTATGTGCTTGTTATTCTTTCAATTTCTGCCAATATAAGAACATGTAAGCTAGCTGATCCTACGATTCTATGATTATTTAGGGGTTTGCTGTCAGGTTGAGGGAAGGCTAAAAGAACGAGGGGGAAAGATTGTAGAGGTACCCAGCTACAATTCCTTAGGATGCATTTTAGGATCACTCCTTTGGCCAGTTTTTCAAACCATTATCTTGGATCCAGTTGAAGGGTGGTGGTGTAAAAAGGCAGCTTTCTCAGGAGAAACGAGTCTTGCTGGAGAAAATGAAGTGGTGGAGCTGGCACATAAAGACTTGGTAGGGAAGCTTGGGAGCCTCTCCAGAAGTTAAGTAGCTGATTTGACAAAATGAAGGATGTTCCATGTCAAAGAAGGCATTTTAGGATGTTTACTTGGTAACTCTAAATGCTTTTGCTTTTGTGCCTTTCTCGGAAATTCTGTTATCTGACAGCAGTTTAAAACATCTAATTCCTGAATTCATTATTAGTTCTTCAGAGAGAGGTTCCCATTTGATTTCCAAAGCCTGACAGAAGCATTTCTGCTTCTGGCTGAGCAGGGTTGGTCTCAGCTCTTGTGGAGCCTGTCACTGCCTGTCCAGGCATCATCAGTTGGAGGGAACTGTGTAATTGGTAGCGAATGCTTATTCCTCATCCCGGCATCTGGGTGCCTTTCTCCAGCATCCCCAGTCCTTGCTTGGCTTAGCCAGGTGGGAGTGAACATTCCATTCTCAGGCTTGTCTCCTTCAGCATCAGCTCCATTCAGTTTTGCAGTTATTAGAACAGTTATTCTGTTCTAAACTGATAAGATTGTACATAAAATGTTGCAGTCTTAATGGTGACCGCCTGTCTGCTCTTTTGTTACTTTGTCAGCTTTTTGTAGCCTCATACCTGTAAAAAGTCAAGAAGAGCTTTCAGGGTCAATTAGTCGATTCCCCATGAAAGCATTGCTCTCTAATAATTGTGAATCAGGAGTGTCAGAGGAAGGAGGAACGATCCCTTCCTTGCCCAGGCATTCAATAAATGCCACCACAGACCTCATACATCCACACCCTCCTCTTAGCCCTGCCACCCCCATCGCCTCAGCAAATGCTGTGATTTTATTGTTTCAGTTTTCCTTGAGCCAACCCAATTCCAGCTAATAGTATAAGCTAAGCCAAAAGCCCAGCGTGGTTGGATTTTTTCCACTTCTTTTGAAAAACCAAATGATAATCTTGCTGGAAACATACTTGTCGGGTAATTTTGTTGGGCTTTTGCTTAGCAGTATGATCTCATGTGGGTTTAGGGAACGGTATTGTCACAGAGATATAAACAGAATTCCAACCAAGCAATTAGCTCACCCTATTAAACAAAAAGTAGTTCAGCACACAGTTTTTTAATACACTAAAATTTAAACATCTTTCAAGCTTGACCAAGTGATTTTTTTGACTTTGCTTTCTGACTCTCATTAAACTCAGGAAGGTGAGATGTGGCTGAAAGAACCCAGTCTAATGACAAGAAGGAATAACAAAACCAATTCTCTGGATCATGATATCAGCAATGTAAAGAGAAGTACAGAGAAGTCAGGGAGAGTCTGATATTCATAAATGTAAGTCTTGGGCTGCTCAGCAGTGGTCTCTGCAGCACGTGAGCTCTCTGATGATTTATGTTCACAGATCTCCTTGCTCCTTTTAAGAAGGCAGCTATTGCTTCTGTTATAGCCGTGTCTACCATACAATCTTTTTGGAAGAGATAGAGTAACTCATACTGTAGTACTTCTACATTACAAAACCGTAGATTGTCCATGGCAAACCCTACATAAAAGGAAAGAGATTGCAGCTTTCTCAATAACTTTAAATGAAAAAATGTGGTTTCTTTAAGAGTCCAGAAACAGGGTGGATCATGTTTGGAGTGAAAATTCCATGTTGAGTAAGTAAAAAGTTAAAAGTGTAGCCATATGGATGGCTGTCACCACCCTCATTCATCCTTTCCTTCTTGCTAGCGCCTCTTTAGCCTCTACTTGGGTCTTTTATGACCCCAAATTCTTCATTCCATTACCAAATGATAAGCACAATGTGTCCATTTCTTCCAGCTGCTTTTTTTTCTTTACTCTCAGGATCTTGTTCAGGCTGTTTTCTGACAAGTAAAAGTTGATGCTGTTTTTTTTAAATCTGCCAGAGTAGGAGCAAGGAGGTGACTAATGAAATCTGGTAAGAGCATGTGCTTGGAAAGAAAAGGCAAAAATGGGGGGGGGGGATAGGATTGGCATGCTCACAGGGAGAACTCAAATAGTTGAGCAGTTGTATAGGGGTTGTGCTTTTAAAGACCTAGGTTATCATGAACCTGAAAGGGATTTGACTCAGTGAGACTCATGACCAAGATACAAGCCAAAGGGTTTAGGAGGAGTGGGGACAATCAAGTAGAGGTAATAGGGTACTGGGGAGCCATTATTAATGAAGTGGTCATTTGGGGTGGAAAAGGGCTAGGGACCTTTGTGACTGGACAGTAGATGTTCAGATGTACCATCCCTGGAAGCGTTCAAGACCAGGTTGGACAGGGCTTGGAGCAGCCTGGTTTAGTGGAAAGTGTCCCTGCCATGGCAGGGGATTGGAGCTGCATGAGCTTTAAGGTCCCTTCCAACCCAAACCATTCCACAATCCTATAATTTAAAAGATTGAGCAGAGCTGGTGAAAAAGTGCTTCAGCAGCGGAGTTCCTGAGCAGGGAGAAGAGTTTGTGGAAAACAAGGGCTTTGAGAAAGAAAAGTTGGCGTGTTTTGGGGGTGAGAACTGAGGTTAAGCACTGGGATGGTGTGTTACCAAAGCGTGTGCCCTCCTCCAGTCTTTCCTATCCAGAATGTGATGTGGCAGCAGGGATATGTGTATTGATCTCCTACTTCTGAGCTAGACCAGCTTCTTACTATCTCTGCTTCACCATGAGGTTCATGTGCACTTTATTTATCCATGTTATGTCTGTTAAGAGAGACTTCAGTAGGAGGACCAGCAGCTCCCCATTATTGGAGTACCAGGCTGCAGCCTGAATCACTAAGCCCTTCTTGAAGGAAGGTTTCTGTTGAACAATGCAGCAGCTTTTGCTAAGTAAGAACAGCAGGACCAGAACTGCAACACTGCAGTGAAATCATTTATACCACCATTGTGAAAAATACCATCGAAACAACTTTGAAAGATGTGTGTATAGCTAGATCTCATCTTTGCAAGAAAACTGCAAAGGAAGACTTGTTAGTGTAAGTAACAATAATTTTATGGCCTTTTACTTCTTTTAAAAAATTAACTGCAATGGCGATTACTGCATGTAATGATGATAAGTATGTTTAGGGGTTAGGGTAAATGGCATTTTTCAGTTAGAATGTGCTTATTATGTTGCAGAAAAGGGTTATATTTTGATAAAAGCATTCAAACATGAACATTTCCAGATGTTCAAGCATTGTTACTCAGTGTGATACTAGAAGTGAAAAAGTATCATCTTCATGTTATAATTGCCTTTTTTAGAGATCTTACAAGCCTGTTTGTGTATCACAATCTTCTTTTTTATGTCTTTCATTCACACGTTTTCAAATACTTACTAGTTCTGCTCTGAGTGCTTCTTACACACAACTGAGCCATTTTCATGTTTTAAGACTGCAAAGCAGAGTAGCTTCCTCCATGTCTTTAAATTATATACATTTTATATCCCCCTTCCAGATTTGCAGTATGCTCCATCAGTTACTATCCCCATCAGCTGCCAAAGTATTAACATCAGTTGGAATAAAACGAATAACAAAGCAATTCCAGCCAGCACAGTGGTTAATTGGCTGTGCAGTTAGATACGCATATTAGGAAGCGTGGTTTCTATGTTATCATTTCTGTCAATATGGCTTGTCAAAGAGGCATACAGTCATCTTCAGCAGTATTGTGGACAGTCTGGAGCACTGTAATCAAAACTGGAATGTTGCTCATGGATTTCTGATAAGCATCTTTAGACAAGCCCTGCTGCCTTAGTACACGCACAGCTATTGATTGATGCGGGTGCCTTTACAAGAGCTAAATAAATAACAACACTGTTGTCACTTATCAGTAATACCAGTTTTGCCTCGGCCTGCGGTAATCATGTTTTTTTTAGATTTAAAGCATGTTTTATTGTCTTTTAATCAAATTCTCTTTGAAATAAGTTATCAGAAGAAATTAATTTAGCGTTCAATACAGTGTGCTTCCTGCTGTTTCTAATTTTCCTAGATGGATTTTTTCTGATAGTAAGAAGTTGACTTGGCTTTAAGGGAAATTTCTTTCTGTCTTTTATTTTTAGTCCAGGGGAGAGCTTTGTAGACCAAGCTCTGATGCCCAACTGCTATGCCCAGTGTTAGTAAGCACAACCAGTTCTACAGTCCTAGTAATTTCTCAGCTTTGTCGCACAGTTGGCCATTACCATAGTTAACCGTAGATGAGATGTTTGATCATTATAATTTCAATGGCTCATGTAGTGTAGTTCACTGAAGTTAATCCTTTGCCTTTACCTTGGCCAAAGCTTGCAAATTCTTAACTTTTCTGAGTAATCAAGATGACATTACTGACCTTTTTCTTGTCTTTCCCCAGTATCAGATAATTTATCTCTCTGTTACTAAATTTGATGTCCTCAGGTCTGCCGCAGTATCTGTGTCAAAGTTTTCTAAGCTAACAACTTGCTTTCCAGTTTGTAAATACAGTGTAGGCAGAGCTGATAAGTCTTGCTGAGATAATAGGTTGACTTGTGAATGTAGCTGTGATTATAAGTAAAATGAAGCAACCTGATTTGATGGAAGTGTATTATAAAAACAGTGCTGTTTGATAAGGTGAAATGTAACAAACATAACGAAGAGAAGCTGTGTACTTACTTATGTAGTGATGAGATTTGTTAACCTCAGATGTAATTGGTCAGGAAAATAGAATTCGCCCTTAGTTGATAGAAAAACTGAGACAGTAAATAAAGTGGGAAAGGAAGAGGGGAGAGGTAATGTTTCTGGATGTTTCCCCGTATTGCTGGGACGGGGTGGTTGGAAGGATGCCGCGCTTGGGAGCAGTCACCACCTCTGGCCCATGATTACTGATTCTATGTAGAAAACTGTAGCAACTTGGTTCTAAATTTCTGTAAGCGCTAAACCGGATAAATCCATCAAAACAGCCCAGATGAAGTATGTGACAGCTTCATGCACTGTAGGTAGGATCAGAGTCAAAAAGCTTTGCCATTTCCAGGGCTTGGGTGATAAGAAAAATGTACACATATGCCAGATACATGGTATCTGTGATCCTGAAGGCAAGACAAGGTTGAAGCAGGGGCAGGGTTTACCTGAAGAGGTGAGGACTGTGTGTAGCGTGTTTTTTTCTGTTCCGTGTATTTGAACTGTAAATGGCACAATGATGAGTCTTCCTTTTAAATACACAGATAGGTGTTTCTGAAGAGCTTGCTGCTCAGTCATGGAGAGGCAGGAAGGCTCAGCAGCAAAAGATTTGCTCAGATCACTCTGCTGTTCTGGGGTCTGAGCGGGGGATGCCTCAGACACCTACTCAGAAATGACAGAAGTGTTAACTCTTTCTTTAGCTCTCTTTTACTGCAGCTGTATCTGCAAAGAAATGCCAAACATGCTTCTAAAGCAAGTTGACTGCTTTCCAGATATGTTCTTTTATCCCTGCATATCTGCAACTGAGTTAGGGCTTCTTTAATTTGCTTCATTAATTCAGCTCATTTGCAGTTGTAAAATAAAATAGAGCAGAGAATGAGTAGACTTGGAAAAACTTCAGAAATCTCTGAGAAACTTTCTCCACCTTGAAGAGGAGTCAGATGTAGTCTTAATGCATGTTGAATCATTGGAGTTGGTTGGCTTTCTCAGTAACAGCAGCTCTAGAGCGCTGGAAAGTAGGTGGAATGGCTTTAAGCTGGCAGAAGAGAGATTTAGATGAGACATTAGGAGGAAGTTCTTCCCTTTGAGGGTGCTGAGGCGCTGGCACAGGGTGCCAGAGAAGCTGTGGCTGCCCCATCCCTGGCAGTGCTGAAAGCCAGGTTGGGCAGGGCTTGGAGCAGCCTGGTCTAGTGGAAGGTGTCGCTGCCTGTGGCAGGGGTTGGAACTGAATGAGCTTTAGGGGTCCTTCCAGCCCAAACCGTTCTGTGATTCTGTTATTCTATGAGGAGCTATGGTAGAACCTGAGGGCTAAGAAGACACTGTTTCTGATCATTAGCCAGGGCCTGATTTGCTCTTACTGAGATCAAGCACAGAATTTCCACTGTGTGACTTGATCTGTTGTGCCTCTGTGATGTCTCTCGTGGAGTCAGCACTTCTGATGTCGTCCCCCTCCACCAAAACAACGCTTCTAAAGCTGTGAATGAAACTTTGCGAAGAATATTGCCAACACATGTGTTTTAAAAATAGGTTTGCTGCAGTTAATGGATGCGTTCACTTTATTTCACCTGACAAGAATTACGAGGGAGCTTTCAGTGAAAATAATTAATTGCCAATTTTAATGAAAACATACGAGCATGAATTGAATCATGCTGTTATTTTGGGTTGGGATATTCAGTGCCCACAGAGAGGGGTTTAGGAGCTGTGACAAAACAACAGATGTGAGATTAGCCCCTTTATCTGTGTCTGAATGGATGCGTCCTAAAATCCTGGTGTTCCAGTTGGTCAGAACATACTGTGGCTCCCATCCAAGCCCTCTCCTTCCACCCATGCTCTTCTTAGGCTGGTTTGTGTTTGCAGTTTGCCTTTCTGTGGATTTTAAATCTGCCTGGGGCATACACCCCAACTTCGGCATTCAGAGCAGCCCTCAAATATCTATGTCTATTATCCTAAATAATGTTATACCAGTGAGGTTCAATAAAATATTAGATGGGCAAGGTGGGGGAGAAGTCTGCCATTACTGTATTACTTAGAAATCCCCTAAGATTGAAGCCAGAACTCTTTGTAATGGTGATTTTTAAATTCTGTAGAAATTTTCTCCCATTAGCTCGCAAAGTTTGCTCTTCATCACTCAGCACAATTTGACAGCTTGAGCTGTTGTCTGACATGAAGATAGTAAGAATCACTGTATGGCATTTAGAGGCAGAAGTTGGTGAAGAAAGAATAGTCGCAACATCATTTTACAGCAACATCAGCAAAACCCAAAGTGAAATGTTTGAATATATTACTGTGCAAGACATTGCAAAACTGTAGTTAAGCATTCAGGTAAGAGAAGTCATTGGTCTGTGAAGAGTAGTGGCGTGCAAATATGTCAGACACTGAAGTTTCAGTTTGTAGCTGGCACTGATTTAATGAGTTGTATGATTATCTAAATGAAAATGCAGTTTCTACCTAAGCGTGCAGCAGCTTAGTTTCAAAGAGCCTGAGGTCAGCAAAGGTAAATAATTAAATAGGGAAAAACTGTGATACATCTGCTAGATATCTATAGAGGCAATTACTTCAGATGTGGCAGTTATTGACACTGATATAAATCGCAGGTGACTCAACTGAAGATTCCTCAGATCCTATCTATTTATTGTATGATAAAATTTGCCTGTCGGGGAGCTTATGCCTTACACTTTGGGAAGGTGGGTTTCAGTGCGATATGTGTATCTCATATGGCTTTTGCTGGCTCCTGGACTAGGTACAAATGTCACTGTTTCGGTACAAGGTCACTGCTGGAGGCGTGAGACAGGCTCACCCTGAGCTGGTCATAGCAAGTGTGGTGTGAGTAAATATGTATGTCAGGATTTTGCAAATATTTTTTCTGTTTGTTTCAGGTCATTAACTTGATCTGTGCTGCTTATTTGATAATCACTCTCCTCTTTCTTCCTTTTTTCCAAATGTGTATGAGTAAATTTATAATGTGTATAGTGTGTAGTGGTACTTTTGTGTGATGTAAGGGTGTGTTAATTGTCAAAGTATAGCTTGGAAAAGAAAATCAGGGGTAGAAAAAGAGTAGTCATTATTAGTAAAGGATACTTAGCGCAGATCAGTTCAACGTTGCTAAACCCCCCCTGTTTCTGTCATGCCAAAAAGTGGCATGCATACCTTAACCTTTGTTCTGTGTGTGCACTGGTATAGAATTGTAGAATGGTTTAGGTTGGACAGGACCTTAAGATATCTAGTTTCACTGTCCCTGCCATGGGCAGGGACACCTTGCACTAGATCAGATTGCTCAAGACCCTGTCCAACCTGGTATCTCTGGCACTACAGTGTGTCTTAGCAATAGGCTTCTCTGGAATGGTTATTCCTGTTTCTCAGAGAAGAGCTGGGACGCGGTAAATCAGCTTCTCATTGGTGTTCCCTCTTGAATGGGTAAAAGAATTCGTGCAGTGGTCAGATTGGCCATCGGAAAATTCCTTCTGTGTCCCTTGTGCACTTGCCCATGGTATAAAAGACGTATCTGGGGCATGGCCAGAGTGTGTAACACTCTGTTGGCAGTTGGCATTGCTTGAAGCAGATTCCACGCTGGTTTAGCGTATGCCATACCTCAGTCATCCCTCCGTAAGCAATTAATTGGGTGGTGCTTGTCCGCCAGCTGTGTCAAACAAAAAACTGAGCTCAGCAGAGGTTAAGGATTATTCTGTTCAGCCTTTGCTTGTCAGTGACTAGCCCTCCAGTTTATTTCAGGAGCATGCAGCTTTACCTATCTAAATGTGACAAGCATCTAGGCATAAGCTACACAGCAGCCTGAAATGGGAAAGGAATTAAGCAAAGACTGACTGAGTTCTGTGTTGCTGTTTCATTCTGTTGTATTGTGCTAATACTGAGAGCTGGGACCATTAAAACATTAAAGACACTGAACAAATACCATCCTTTCTTCCTGCGGTGTGTAGGGCATACTGGGGGATTAATAGAACTGATTTGTGAAAAAGGGTGATGCAGAGAAATGGGGGAGGGGAAAAAGAAAAGGAAAATGGGTCGAGCAGGCAGAGCATAGCTTCATCCAAGGAAAACAGGAATATTTTTTTCCCTATACAAATTTGTGATTTTTATTTTAACAGGCAGTATTTTCTCGGTTATTTGGTTTGACTTTTGTAGAGCTATTGGAATTATTTGATATGTAGAAAAGGCATAAAATCCTGATGGTTTTGTATGCCAGTACACCAAGCTTAGAGCTGTTGTACCTTCACAGAGGAGACTTGCCTGTCTTTTGGTATAAGTCAAATCCTTCCAAACTCCCCATCAGTGCTTACATTTTTGGGGCCATATGGGGGGCAGTTCCCTTAAATATTGTTCTCTGCCTGTCTTGCAATTTCAGTTGCTTGTGGTATCTGATGTCTATTAAGTGAGAAGGGCAGTCATAATGCATTGAGTCTTGGTTTGAACTGGTGGCTTCACATCATGTCATTTTGTTTTACAGATACTGTTTGCCATTTAAATGTTCCCTCTCCAGGAAATTGCTTTGGATGTTTGAATGTGGGCATCAGTAGGCAGGGTGCTTTCTCTGTATTCCATAAGTGAATGCTGAATAGGGTGAGGATTTTGCTTAGTGGAAACACATCTAGCTTTTTTCAAAAGGATTAGTTGCTTTTGTATGTTACTGTAGGACTGTTAAGCCAATTAGCAGTTCATCAGAATGATTTCACAGGCCATTATTTGTGAGAATGACTGGGATGAGGCTTTTTAGATTGGACTGGGTCTGTGTGATTTACACCAATAGATGTGAAGAATCAACACAGAGGGAAGGTCAGCTTTAACTTTCGTAACTTCATGGAGTGTTTTTTTGATTAATACATCATGTCACGCATCCTTTATTTCTTATCTTAGAAGTTGTTATGCTTTTTAAGATTTATTTATATTATGGTGGCATCTAGAAATTTCAGTCAGAGGGTGTGAGCCCATTGTGCTAAGCAGATGGATTGAACAGAAAAAGACAAGAAAGCTGGAGAAATAATCACTCTCTGCTGCTGACAGTACTCTCCAGGGTAGGTTTCAAAATAGCTCAAGAGCTGTGTAAAATTAATAAGCTGTTCCTCATGTACTGAAATCCTCTTTCATATTGCACTGGCATGATGGATCTCTATGGAGAGAGGAGGGGCTGCAAATAAGATTTGCCAGTGGATGGGGTTGAAGATTGTCCCTGAAAATCCAGATTTGACTGTGACTCCAATGGACGAGTGCACTTTTAGCAGTATGTATAAAAGTGTTGTGGGTGGAATTTGTGCAGTACAAAATCTCTGCATCAATGAAATCAGTTTAGTCCCTCAGACCAAGGTTTATTAGGCATAAAATTTGAATGTGTCCTTTTGTTTCTTTAGCATCTTTATAATTTTCTTCACTGACAGCAGAAAGATATGAGAAATCAGGGAGCATTACCCTTACCTAATAGAAACTTAATGTTAATGAGATATTTTAGGAGCTTTTTGAGGTACTGGGTCAATTTGTGTTCTGTGATGTGAAAACATGTTCCTTTGGACTCCAGCTTGGCAGTGTGGCATGAAGTTTTTATTTTGTTATGGCATTAAAATGGTTTTTTATACAGTAGAAAACCTGAAAATAAAGATGCAGTGCTGCATCATAATTAGAAGGGGAAAAAGCCCTATTACCTGTCACAGAGATAACTCTGAAATAATAAATACTACTGGCACATTTTACTGCTATCATAAATATTGGTTCAGCACATGTCCATAGGCTCAATTTATTACATCATATTCACTTAAATGTGTTTATGAAACGATCCTTCTGCACACACATACATTTTATCTAATTTTAGATTCCCTGATTAATGGCACAGTCCTTTTTTGCAATGTGGCACAGTCTGTCACACCTCTAATCCAATTTGGAAGTAAAAACATTCTTAGGTCTTACAATAAACCTGTTCTTCTTTCAACAGTTACACCTCTTTTGCTTATTTTCTTATAGAATGGACACAGATTTAATAGTGATGTATTTCCTAATAAACACAGCTGGAGGACAGCTTCTTCCATTACAGTAGATATACCTTTGTTACATCTTCACTGGAATCCATTAAATATTCTTGGACACTCACTTAGCAATATATAAAATATTTTATTGTCTTCAATTTCAGCAGAGGCATCAATCCAAATGTTCTGGGCTGTGTTGCATAATTGTCAAGGTATTAAATACGGGTGATGAAGGTACAGTAGTTAAAATTTACTGGTGTACATCTGATGTTTATAGATAACCCTTTTTAGGAAGTTGGGATGTATTGCCGTGTTCAGGCATTCCATCTTAATTTCAAATCACTGTTGCATTGTCTCCATGTTTTCTTTTGCAGTCAGTGAGCCACAGATCCTGTAGAACATTTATCTTGAGATTTTAATTATCTGATCGAGTGTGTTAAATTCTGGTAAGGGTAAAACCAATCACAATTTCTCAGTAAGTTCATGCCATATTCTTAGTTTTCTAGGAAATGGAAATCAAGTTTGTATTAGATTTGCGGGAGAAGACATGCTGGTTCCCTGCTTTTCCTTTGCATTTCAGACTTGGGGTTTGAGGTAGCTGGCATTTGGTGTTGCTGATTCAAAGTGTTGCATTTTGGCCAGCAAACTTGTTTTAGTTCTAATTTGAATATACATAAACTGTGGCAGATTAACTAATATGGTCCTGTGGATAGTTCATTAATGAAGTTAAAATAACTTATGTGCTATCTAGTATTTATCACAAGAGTAAAACAATGCAGACAAATACCATGTATAAATGCAGGTACCATCCATCTAACTTGCGTCACCAACTTCTAAAAATCCAGGCCCTATACATTGTATGAAAGTAAAATGATCAACCAACTGTAATAAGATCTTATAAAAGAAGAAGAAGAGAATGAGACTCACAGCTACAGGAAAACTCATCTGAGATGAGTGCCCATAATCTTATATTGTAATGTTAAATACCATATGGAGGAAAAATCTCTGGCCTCCTGTTAACTTATTATTGGGAGATCGTATGCACAAGAAGCTTGCTCTGACATGACTTGATCTTAAATTGCTTTTCCAACCTGGTTGATTATGTGATTACCCAGATACTCTGGAAATAAGAAAATGATCTATGGGTTAACTTTAACATTGTGTGAGGTTTCCACATACTGTGTATAACGCTGGTTATACTCAGTGGTGGTTGTGTCAGACAGCTTCTTTCCTAGTTTTTGCTGTGGTTGGCCACAGCTTTTTGGGCCACCAGGCTTTCTTCGTTAAGCCTATGAGGTGTGTGTACAAGCACATACAGAGGGATACTGTTGATTGTGGTCTAGCATTAGGTGCCAGAAACATCTAGGTAAGATCTCTCCTAATAGAGGTGGTTGGAAGCTGTATTTTACAGTGTTTAATGGATTTACCTTCCAGGAAGATTGCCAGTTCAGCTTGATATCTAAATTGCTTTTTACAGCATTTGTGCTGGCAGATCTGTTGCAGATGCAGGACCCTTCAAATGTCTGTGAGAGCTGTCTAATCAAAGGTGTGATTGAGCCATTAAATAAAATACATTCTTCACTGTCATGAGCTTTGAAACTAGAAAAACGTTAATGGTATGTCAGTGAGCTAATGGTCTGCTTCCAGCTTGACCAGCATCCCCAGCTGGGAGCTGTGGTGGGAACCTAATGTCACACAAGGCATAAGCAGTCATGTTTTATTTAGGAAAGCAGATAAAGAGCCTTCATTACAACTAAACTGCTACTTCTTTTATGTTCTTGCAAATCACATGTAGCAATACAGACTTTAGCGAATAAAAACTATATGGTAAGCACTGTTACCAAGATAGTCAAATGAATTATCCATGAAGTGAAAGATGCACATCCTGAAATACTATCAGGTATTTTAGCAATTTAAAAGATGTTATTGTATATGCTGTGTATTCTTAAATACTTCATTAAATTGAGAAAATCTCTATGTAAATGCTGATTTAATTAAAATGTCTTTGTATTTTAAATATTAGTGAAAACAACAGGCTAGAAGCATTGCTGAAAGTTTGTGTGAATCTCTGTTTATGCATGATTTCTCTTATCTACTGCAGCATTGGTTTTTTTTTTTATTTAAATGAACAACATGCAAAAACATTTCCCGTCTTTTTTTCTTTTAAGATTTCTCATAACAGAATATATTTGACAAGCCACTTTTGCTTTCAGAATTAAAATTTCCCCCACAGATGCTTAGTAAGAATAATAAACCACTGCGTTTTAACTTTGTAGGCATGACAGTGATACCAGTTGGCATTTAGCTGTCCCATATACTAATTCATGCATGTGAAACAAAATGATTATACTTACAATTTTTGGTCATTTACCCAGTTGCTATCAGGGATTATTTTTTTAATGGAAAACAGTTATGAATTGATTTTTTTTTTTTTTATTTTGCCAAAATTCTCTATTGAGAGAAGAAAGTAATGCTTCACCTCCTATGTAGATAAGCTTTTCTAAAAAACTACCTACCTAAAGAGAATTGGTAAAGTGAGAAAACACATGGGTTGAGATAGTTTAATATGTAAAGCAGAAGCCACAAGCAAAAGCCATATGCACAAGAAAAGCAAAACAAGAAGTTCATTCACTACTGCCAATTGGCAGTTTCAGCCATCTCCAGGAAAGCAGGGCTCCATCACACATAATGGTTACTTGGGAAGACAAATTGCTGTAACTCCAAACATTCCCCCTTCCCCAGCTTTATATGCTGAGCATGACACCATATGGGATGGAATATCCCTTTGGTCAGTTGGGGTCAGTTGTCCTGTCTGTGTCCCCTCTCAATCCCTTGTGCACCCTCATTATCCTTGCTGGTGGGGTGGGATGAGGAGCAGAAAAGCCTTTGACTCTGTGTAAGCTGTCCAGCAGGGATGAAAACATCCCTGTGTTATCAACACTGTTTTCAGCGCAAATCCAAAGGATAGCCCCTTACCAGCTGCTGTGAAGAAAATTGATGGTACCCCAGCCCAAACCAGCACACATTGCAAGCATTAAGACAATGTTGTTACTCTGCATTCTACCTCTTTACATGTTATAAGATGCTAGTGTGAGGCATCCCTGCCCACTGTATAGGGGGCTTGGAACTGGATGTTCATAAGGTCTTTTCCAGTTCAGACTATTCTGTGATCCTATAAAACCCCCCAAAGCCAAACTGATGTAGCTATTCCAATGAAATGCTTAATGAGCCACGTTCTGATCTTATGTATCCAATAACAATTAGACTTCATTTACTTGTGTTTAGAGTCACTTGTCTTAGGTTGAAAAGCTGCCCTTGTTTATAAAGGTGTGATTTTAGCTGTCTGCAAGTCCCAGGTAATTTCATGAGTGCATTCGCACTGAGTATCTGACTGGCACAACTAGTGTTAAGCACAGGAGTGGGAGCAGAGATCTCTCCATGCTTTGCTGCACTCTCTATGGCACCTCTGGGAAGTCAGTTTTATTATCAGTTGTTCTCAGGCTCCTTGTCTGTAAATGAAGATTTCCCCTCTGCCTCCTGTAGGGCTGGTAACAATCTTGAGTATAACACTTTGTGAATTCATGGGTAAGGCATAGTATTCTGTAATTGTTATTTAAGAAGAGTTTTACATGTATTGCTCTTAGGTGAGGCATTTACAACATTGTCATCCACTGCTTTAAAATATGATAAATAAGTCAAAGGGTCAATGACAGCATCAGGCTATTTTTCCTCAGAGATTTTAATGTCTTGTTTAACTCTATGGCACAAATCTCCAATTTCCACTTGTAAAAAGCTTTTTTTTTTTTTTTTGTCTAACAGGAGAAGGTTGCAGAATGTTGTAAAATACAAATCCGGTTAGTCATGTTGATCTCCCATGTTTTAGGTATCTCTGGGAATGATGTGCTAAACCCCCTCTGATACACAGCCATGTTTGAGACATTAGGCAGAATTTAAATGGCTAAATTATGGCTGAGTTGGTTAGAGGTAAACATGTAATTGCAGCACAGAGCAATAATGACAAGTAATTACTGTTTCCAAAGGGAGACAAATATTTAGCATTTCTTATGTGCTCTTAGTACTAGGGTGGAGTGGTCAGAAGAATCTTCTTATCTTCATTCACCTAGCTTGGGAGATTTTGAAGTCCCTCTATAACCTAAACCCCTTTTTGACCTTTTTCTACTTCTGTTCACGATCAACTTCTGCTGTCCTGTGTATTGAACACAATTCCCTGCATCAAAGATGCTTAGTCCTGATGTTCGTGTAGTAGAAGAGACATGGAGGTGTTGCCTATGTCTGTTGTTCAAGGCTCATTTCCATGCTAGTACTGAAAAAGTGATTTTTCCACAGCAAATAGGTTAGAAAGTACTGGTTTTGGGTTCCATAATCAAGACAAATACAACTGCCTATTGCCATGCACCATATATTTTCCACATTATAGTAATGGATGCACTGCTGCCACCTGCTATGTCAGGGTTTCCAGCTAATTGGAATAAGTTATGTGTGTTCCAGTTACTCTTACGGTCTATAAAAGGCTGCTTTGTCCTAACCTAGATAATAATTTTTGATGGATTTCCTTATGGTCGCAGGTACTGCTGTACTCTGATGAGGACCATTGTTTTCCACAAACACAGATGTTTTCTGCACATATTAAGGCTTTAGAGGTGATTTTTTCTACTTAGTGTTATGCTAAAGCATAGCATTTGGTGTAGAGGGGATATGGCACAAATCCAGGGGTAGTAAATCTGAAAGGGACATGAATTGACGTGGTTAAGATTGTACCATCCAGTTGTGACTGCTGGCTGAAAACTGCTACGTGCCCTTCTGCTTCTGCTTGAAAGAGCACAAGTCTGATGAGGAATGGCTGAGGGAACTGGGGATGTTTAGTCTGGACAAGAGAAGGCTCAGGGGGGACCTTATCACTCTGTACAGTTACCTGAATGGAAGATGGAGCCCGGATGTGGCTGATGTCTTCTCTCAAGGAACAAATGATAGGGCAGGGCAAGAACAGCCTCAAACAGTGTGAAGGGAAGTTTGGACTGGATATTAGGATAGTTTCTTCCCCGAGAGGGTAGTCAGGCATTGGAACAGGCCGCCCAGGGCAGTTAAATATATTCCTTTTTTCTTTTCCTGAATAAGGACTATCCAGAACTGTAACTTGTATGGAGTGCTCATTAGTGGTTTTATTAGATACTTCTTGTCTGCAAACCTGATAAGACAATCCTTTTAAGGATCTAGGAAGCTAATGCAGGAGCCATCTTAGCAGAGCTGGTGAAGCTCATTAATTACTAGTCCAACCATTCTTAGCTTTTTGGTAGAGTAGGTTTTGTTGCATATAAATGTCAGTAAAAATGGAAATTAGCCTGTGATTGGCAGTGTCTTGACTATGTAATTAATCATTTTCCTTGAATCAAAGACTTGGTTATTTTTAAGTAGACTGAAGAATCTGAGAAATGCGCTTTGTCTTTGACCACCTCTTAAACTTGTAATTAAAAGTATCTAAAGCTAATGATAGTTTTTCTTCCAAAAGAAGTTTGCCAAAATGCAGGAATCTTGCTGGATTAATTAATCTCTGCTCTTGCTGAGAGCAGAGCATATAGGCTTTGAAGACTGAGAGTTGCAAAGTCACATTGTATACTGAAACCCCAAATACAACATTTACAAAGCAGTATGAGTTTAGAAGGGCCTACAGTCAACCTTCTGTTTCTCAAGGATCTTTTGAAACTATTTTCACCAGGAAGGAGTCAGGAAATAAGGATTAGGGAAGGGATATAAAAATGTTTAGATTATTTTTTCTCTTCTTCCGCCTTTCTATCTGCAAATCCAGAAGAAATTACTGTGGTACATCCAGGCTGGATGTGGTTCTGAGCAACCTGATCTAGTTGAAGATGTCCCTCCTCATTGCTGGGGGATTGGACTAGATGAGCTTTGAATGTCCCTTCCAGCCCAAACTGTTCTATGATTCTGTAAGTCACTAAACATTTCTCACCTTGTGACTGAATTGTGAACTTGCAGTCAAAAATCTGTTCGATTTTTGACTAACAGGTACAGGAGTGTCTCCTCATCTGTATGCTTTTCCCATTCTATTCCAGTTAACTGTGTTTTGTTCCTTTGCTCCTTTCTTCAACCCTTTGCAGCCCCTACTTGTAAGGGGTTTTATTTTTCAGCATCATTTTGTCCATAGCAGCTCTAGAAGAAGCTGTGGTTCAAGAAATTACACCTATCTGAACAAAGGTGGTCTTCTCTACAAGACTCTGAGGTGTAATACTATCAGAAGACTTAATAGTCCTTAATTCATAATTCTAATGAGATCTTGGTTGTTCCTGCTATAGTTATTCATAGATTATTCTCCCTATGGAAACACTGGGCCCTAATGCTTACTTCTGAAGCACGCTTGCAGAAATCAGTTTCTCTTAGAACATTAATTTCACATGCAACAGTTTACCTCTGGAATGCCAACTGTGAAGATGAGCTGTATAAGTCATGTGAAAATCCAGCTATGGTAATGTCTGTTGAAGGGGCACTCAGTAACCCTAAAACATTTTGTCTTGCTTGTTTTTGTCACGGGTAATTTTACATAAAGAAAGGGACTTATCACTCAATGTACATTGGGATAACATCAAAGTTATGGTGATATATATATTGCAACTCTGCCATAATGCAGAAAGGACCATATGTAGAATGAAGCAATATAATATGAAATGAAGTGGTGCAGGACAAGAGCCGACAGTTGCATTATATAATTCAGTGGAATAGAATCCAAAACTGCTGCAGGGGAACAAACACATGATACATAATATGGTCCGATATATCATGTAGATTATTTAATGTATTGAAAAACTGATGTATAATGCACTCTTGAAATGGGATGTATAATGTATTCTGCAGAAAAATTTTTCTTTCAGTCCTCCTGTCTTAGGCAGGGACTTAATGTAATATATTATTGTGCTAAAGAGTAGCTGACCTTGCCTCCGTTTACAAAAGGAGAAGAATTTATAAGTATGCTCTTTCATAAAGAGGACTACGTGATTAAAAAAATTGGTTTCCCAAAGCAGCAGTGTCAGGGTCAAATCCATCTTGGACACAATCAAAGGATTTTATTTTTTTTCTCTCAACTGTGTAAGAATCTTTTGACAAATATAGTGCTTTAAAAATATCAGAATGACTATATTTAGAAACATTTAAGCTATCCACAAGGAGAGCTAATGTTACGTGGAATGAAGGTTCAGTCAACAGAAAAGCTTTAAACTTTGAATATTTACTCTAGATGCCTAAGCTGCATGTACCTTGCATCAGTCTGCTCACATCCAGGATCCAGGTTGTTTTTTGAACTACTAAGTAGTATTTTTTTCATGCCACACCATTGACTTATAATAACTGGAAATAAACCTAATTAAGAACATACCTTTCTTTGCAAAAGAATCAAGAAGATGTGGAGTCGCTTGCAATTCAACTTAAAGCAAATATAATGCCTTACCGATTGAAACTAGAAAGGCTCTCCCTGAGGATTATTAAATGCCTTTTGCAGGTGTGAAAAAGATCTCCTGTTGTTAACAAATACATCCATAAAGAATTTTCACACATTAATAAAATCTGTTGCTAAACTGGGAAGAAGGCTTGTTTCTTAATGTAGGTGACTGCATTCAGGAGATGCATCTCCCCCAAGGCACTCAATTTAAATGCCAGCCTATTTAATGTATTTTATAAGAACAGAGGCACAGCTTATAAAAAGAACATTAAAGCATGTTTATACCCTGCATATTGGCGTAGGGATCGTACTGTCAAGAAGTATAATTTTTCAGCTATTATATCTCACTCATTAGTTGTGTGGATGTGTTTGGCTGTAGGACAGGTTAATCTGTGACAGGGATTTAGGGTTTCTTAGGGAGATAGGAGGCTGTTTCACCAGCTGGATGTAACTCCTGATGAGAGTTCTTTAGAGCAAGTGAGTTCCTAACAATCTTTAAAGCAAGTGAATTTCTAATAATGCAAACTGAGAGATAATGGCTTTTTGATCCAACAGTGTATGTTTTCTTGTTGGGGGTGAGTAAAGTGGGGCAAGAGTTTGGCAAATAGCATTTTTATGTTTGAACCTACTGCAAGGGTTCAAGAAAAGGAACTCTTTAAGCTGTATACACAGGATACTTTGCAGTTGCTAGCAATATTGAATTACACAGGAAGATACCTGTTCTGCATAAATAAATGTATATACCCTGCAACATTTGCTAATCCAAAGTCCATTAAAGTCAAAGTAATACTCTCTGGATCAAGGTCCTAAAGGAGAAATCTGTGGAGTTATTGTATAGACTGCAGAAATCCCTCTGAGATCTTCTATCTAAAGATAGATAACCCCTTCACTTTTCTTCTTTTTTTTAAGGTATAACCCCTTTATAAGGTTATACCTCTTAGCTCTGTGCCTTCAGCTGAGTAACAAGGAGATCATTAGGGAGCATCTCTTTCCATCTGAGTTGAGTCCATTGGCCACCTTAGAAGCAGAAAGATGCTGAAGGTCAGTTTTGAAAGGATACTTCATACTCCCTATTTAATTTTCTGCTTTCTTGGTTCATTGCGTTGACCTACTCTGGTGCAGGGTGAAGTTTTCAAAAGCACTGAAGTCATCTGAAGAGTCAGAGGATAGTCTGTATGGGAAACCCAGTGAACTGTGCCCACTTTCTGAACTGATCAAAAGCCATATGGCATATCAGCATGACTCAGTAGCCTCACCCTGTGCTAGGCATGGTTTCTAGATGCCACAAGGTGTGTGAATTTTCAACTGCTAGTGAAAGACTGTGTAGAGACACCTTATGTATAATGTAGTAATGCACGCAGCTTCCTAAGTGCTTTTCTGAAAACAACCTGATGCCCTTTAGAATTTTGTCTAAAAGTGTAAATAGCCTTTTTCAGTTCTGAGTCAATATTAGTAGTGTAGCTAGGCAGTGTTAATTGGGCAAATTCTAACTTAAACCCACATTTTGAGATGGTGTGTATGAGTTTGTGTGAGAATGTTGGGGAGTGAGGAAGTGGACAGGAAACAGGTTTTTGTGAAGTGACCTGAAAGCCACCCAAGCAACCAAAAATGTTGTTAGGCTTACTTAAAAAAAAAAAAAAAAAAGAGAGAAAATTCCTTCAATAGAATAAAAACCCCACAACATTTTAAATACAGAATTTGGAGCCAATTTCTTTCTCCCTTCAGGAGGAACATACTTTGATTTTAAAGGACTGTACTATAATGGAGACCTTTCGTTTTTAACAGAAAGCTGTTGAAGGAGATGAATGATTTCTAGAGGAGCAGGGACAAGATGGGAAGGTGGAGCTCCTACTCAATGGCCTGTGAGCACCTGTATTTTTTCCAAGTGCAAGGATTAGGGACCTCAGTTAACAGAAGTCGGCTGGCCCTATTATGCCACCACGGTGGAAGATTAAATATTGCTGAGGAGTCTCATTCATTTCAGGATTTCTGCATGTTCTGTAGAAATATGGCTTGAGCAGAGTACATCATAAATCTGAAAAGTTCAGCAGAGTCTTCTCAGCTTGGGAGCTAATCAACTCCCTTTTATCTTGAATGAAAACCTTATCAGACCGATGTGTTTGGACAGTTATTCAGATTCATGGCAAAGGAAGATGTGGCTGAGTCCTTTATAGAAGGATTGTGGATAGAAACAGCCTGCAGTCTGGTGAAAGAATATTACAACAACACTCTTCATCTAGTATTGCTCACGATCTCTGTCCTCTACAGTTCTGTTATGGCCCCTGTCTTCCCCTAGCAAGAGTAAAAGGACATAAATGGAAGTTTATCATAAATTAGAGGGAAGTAGGTGGTTGTAATTTTTGTATTACTTTTGTTTTACACAGTAGCATTTAAACCCCTGGTTTTGTAGTTTTGGGGTGTTGGCTTTTTCTAGAAGGCAGAACCATTGATTTCTCTGTACTTTAGGGAAAAGAGTGGATGCTTTGTGCAGTTAGTTTGGTTGGTGGGTCCTTATATCCTAAGTAAAACTGAATGTGAGTGTGGAGTTGCTGTGTATCATTAAATCTGTTGCACAGTTTGCTAATGAAAAATATGTTACAGTAATATTGCATTAAATCACTGTTTGATAAAAATAGAGTATTCATATGCCTTTGCATTTTGAACAGGTGCTGTTCAAAACTGTGTAGGCCATCTCCTCATGAATTAATTTTCCTGAATATACAATAGTTTGGGTTTTTTTAATGGCATGTTTTTATTATTTCTGTCGCTTCTGGGTTTTTGTTGTGGGTTTATTTATTATTTTTCTCATGCTGTTTAACAAGGTTAATACTTAGAATAATCAACTGTATTTGTACAGTGGATTTTGCAATTAAATGTAAGCAAAGCGTTATCTCGACTAAACTGCAAACAAAATAGGAATGATAACTATTCATTCACTCGCTCCCCTATAGCAGTGACTATTAGTAGTAGTGATATAGTAGCTAACACGAAATCTGAGGAATGTTTCCTGGTCAATATATGATGTATTATTTCTATAAATTTTAGGTATAGTTTTTTTAGCATAGCTTTCTAGCTGTTCTAGTAATGGTTTTACATAACAAGCAATAGAATAGCCACAAATACAATTGCCTGTATATATTCTTTATTGTAAATTCAAGTGAAAACTAATTCAGTGTAAGGTATTAATGGTACCATTTTGAAATTAATTGTCTGTTTTCTATGGTTTGTTTTTTTTTTTATAATACAAATATATAGCCATCGAATTTATGTGTAGTTTGTAAATTTGGTGCAGCAAAATCACTTCATTCCCAAGTGTTGTACCTAGTGTGGCACTTCTAGGAGAAGGATAACAGGGATTGCTATCTTTTCTTTTGATTATTGGGAATCCTGCGTAGATAACCTTGACAACATTGGTTCTTGCCAATAAATACAAAACCAAATACATGCAAGCTTTCTGTAAGATTCATGAATTACGTGTGTGCTCTGCTTTGAGGCAAAAATATCATAAAATCCTGTGAGGGCTAGGGGTAGCTGATGCTTGAGTGTTACCACTCAAGGAATTTTGCAACTTGAAGTATTTAGAGTCTTATTTGCACAGAGCAGATATTCACAGGAAAAGAAAAAGTAAGTTGCTAACAAATCTGGTATACAACACAGTATTAGATAGACATACCAACCAAAAGAAGTGAAAAATCTGCCCACTATACATGTGGCTGATGTGCATCTGTCTGAAATGGGCAGACATCCATGAAGCATGTAGTTATGTATAGAAACTGAATGGAGATTAACACATATGATTCTGTTCTTTCATCTTATTCTAGTTAACCTTCTTTAATATAAAGAAGAAAATACTTGCTCTAACTTCAGTGGAGCATGCACAGGTTTCCCATTTTCTCTATGTAGCTGTTTGGTCATATAAAGTTAAAAGTGTTTCGTACAGTTTTCTGTTTGCTTATGTGATAACATGAAGGCTTCCCCCCTGCTTTTTTTCCCTCTATTAATTAATAACAGGAGAAAAGTGATGGTCTGTGGGGAAGCTGAACACTGTTAGCCATAGCTATGGTTTATCCCCAAGAAAAGTCTTTGTGTGGGTTCTTGTTTCTGTACAGAGCCTGGCTAGTGAAACATTTTACATTTTCTTGGCACGTTTTAAGATTTCTGTGCCACTGAGATCTTACTGTTATTATGTGTATGTGAGGTGTTTACATTGTGTGTTACATATTTGCTTTGTCACAAGAATGATCTATGTTAAAAGAATAATTTGCAGACATGTTTTGAGTTTTGTGTTCCAACTCAAGGTGTTAGTCTGCTTTCTGCTACTGCTAAGTTAGGCAATGGGATGGGCAGTTTTCTTTTCCTAGTGTAGTCAGAGCATATTGATACATTGATTTAATTACCTGCACTCAGAGGCTGTTATGATGGATTTTTAAAATGAAGTGCTATGAACAATTATACAGAATTAGGCCTTTTGAAAACAAAACAAAAACTAGATTTTCTTCTGAAGTGAATCTTTTGCTGTACCTGTCTAGTCAGTGAAATTCCAGTGGTGTAAAATAAATGCAGGTGAGCTCATGAGCAGACTTTTTTCTTCCCCAATTTATCTGTGCTTTTTAACTTTCTAAATTAAAATGCTTGTAATTTGGGCAAGAGCAGTAACTTGTAGTGGTAGTGCATTGCAGCGAAAACCTCTTTGTTTTCTTCTCACTCTACGTTTTTCTGCAGGGAAAGCTGGAAAGAGGATCTAGAGGGGAAATTGAGCTTGTGAAGCCAACTTCAAATTGCATTTGTATGTTTGGCTTTCTGCAGAAGCAACCTTGCGTTCAGTCTGCCATCACTGCAGGTTCTTTGACACTTGTATCTTGCAGACCTGTTGTAAGTGGAGATCCATCCAGAGTAGCACACAGGGTTGGATTTTGCTCATCAGAAGAATAATTCTTCTTAAGTCCAGTTACAAAGAAATTCCACACTGGCAGCTTCCTGCATTAAAGGGCTTTTCTGTGGTGTGAAGGTGACAGTCTGAGGATGTACTAAGATTTGCTACTGATTCCCTGTGTTATTTGAGGAGGCAAATTCTGTCCTCATTTGCTTTGCCCTTATTAAGTTCCTGAATTCCAAATCATAGAAATATCCCTCAGGTGGCTTCATAAAAGACGAGATAATCTGAAGCAGCTGATTTACTATTGCTCATTGTCAGGCCAGAGAAGAGTTACTGTAGAGAGAGACCTTAAATTTACTCAGATGTGGGGAAAACTGGAGTTATCTATTTTGTGGCTTTTAACGCACATAGCAATATCCATAAAAAGCTGACTCTGAAACATTTAAAGCTTTGCACTTCAGCAGCAAAACTGCCATTCAAGAGACTGTTGTTCTTACAATTTCCTTTTAAGTGAGAGAAGCATTGCTCCTGAATTTAATTGCTCTGATTTGTAGCTCATGGACCTTGCAGCCACAGTTTCCTTTCAAGTAAGCTTTCTTTTTTATTTTTTTATTGGATCTTTAACACTTTCCCTTTGAGTTTGATGCTCTGAGGTGCTGAATGTCTTTAGGGAAGAGACAGATGCTTTTAACTCCCAGAGGCTTTCCTGAATGTTGGATGCTCTCAGCACTTCATAGGAGAGCGTCCCTTTGATTCTGCAGAGTGGATAAGGGACAGCAGTGATGGCGCATGTGTTATGCAGGGCTAAATAGGCACCTATCCATAAAAGCATGGTTTTATAAACTAAGACCTTACAGTAGTAACAACATCATATTGGAAAAAACATATAGTTTACATTATAATCCCTGCAATCTTTTCTGAATTTTCAAACTACTCCCTCCCTGGATAGCTGATAATGCTGTTCTTTCCTAATACACCCTTGCAGTACACAGCCACAAAATGTCATAGAAAGTAAATGGCTTTAATCTGTAACTTGCTTAGTGTGTTATTTTCAGTTTTCCCAGGAGACTTCAAAGCCTACAATACATGGATGGTGTTTGGGCTTTGCAGAGCATCTGATTTTCATTAGGGATCTTTATTTTTTTTTTCTTATGATACACCAAAGAATCTGTGTCTCTAATTGGGCCAGTAATATCTTGTCATATCACAGTAATGTATTTGTTACCTGGTGCTCAATGGCTTCTTCAGTTGTTTATTACACTTTGGGCAAACTTAGCAATTAAATGCAACATGAATTTTTAATTAAGAAAAAAAAGTGAAGGAAGGAATATTCAAACAGTCTCTTGGGTATATTTAAGTTTCCCATTACCTCATCAAAATGCCAGTACTTTATATGTAAGCAGAAAATTTCGTCTTGCTCTTTGTAAATTTGAAATGGCCATGAGAAAAGCTGTTACTTTATTGGAACAAATGGGGGATACAGTCTGTCCTTGTTAGAAATTAATCTTGTTCAGTTGTCTTGCAAAGCTGCCTTCTATTTTTTTTCATTTAAAAACTAATTTCAAATGGCTTCTCAGTGTAATAAGTGCTAACATTAACTGATCTGTTCAAGAAACACCACTGCTATTTGAGATTCATAATTCTGGATGTGATTCCTTTCTCTTTTAAAAATTAATGAATTTACTAAGGTTTAAATGATTGTGAAATGTACTGATTTATTTCCTTCTTCTCTGCTCATTTCAAGTCAGCTGATTCTATTGGAAATCAATATTAGTGGTGTTCCTGGATATCTCTACCTGTAATTTATGTCTCTGACATGTATGTATACAATGGAAAGAAATGCATTATTTTCCTGACATAAGTTTGTCTGTAATGTCACTCCGTCTTTTTCATGACAGCAGTATTTTTGCTGTTTGTCTGCGTCCTGCAGAATTCATTGTTTTGGTTTTTAGTTTTAGCTTCTCCTCATTCTTGCTTTTAGCATCTGAATAGCTTAGATTTATTCCAAGTACGAAGTACTTACGTGCTCACTGGCGTGATAGAACTGAACAAGGAGGAGGGACACGAAGAAAGGAGGGGTGTGGGTTATGTTAAATGGGACATAAATTATTGGTATGATTGATTAGACAAAAAAAAAAAAAAAACATAACAAAATAACATCTTGTGTCAATGTAACATTTTGCTCACATCAAGATGAAGTGCTTCATGCTCAGTTTGACTTTTTGTCTAACCTTTCCCAACCCTTGCAACCCAGTAAAATCATCAGTCTTTATTTTTTTCTGACGCTACTCATTGAATTGACTCAACAATATGAACTTTACTCCTGCAAGTCTGTGAATATTCTTACATTTAATGTGAATTTACTATTTGTAAAAAACATTCCCAGCAAACCTCACTGTTGGGTTTTGATGGCATGGTATTTTTTCTGGAGTTTGGGCTCAATATTGCATTCCTTGTAGAGATAAATAGAGTACAAAGAAATTTAATTAATTCCCTACATTCTAGATTGAAACAAAACCAGGACATACGTACTGTAGCAAATTAAATAGTCCTTGCCAAGTGCCCTTAATAATTATTTCCTTGCACAACACTTTGGCAGTGAATAACAGCTTTATTGTGCAAACCTAACTGACATAGTTGGCTTCATGTTATTATACCCTACATATGGAACAGAAGCAGTAAATGTTACTTTTCTGATCTTGAATAAGTAATTAACCTTAAATTAAGGTTTAAGACCCTGTTGTAGGTTTAGGTGGATCGGGGAGAGGGGGGAAAAGATAATACAATCACAATCCTTCCAGTGCCTAAAGGGGCCGACAACAAATCTGAAGGAGGACTCCTGTCAAAGGCCTGTTGGGACAGGACAAGGGGGAATGGCTTTAAACTGACAGAAGGAAGATTTAGATGAGATATTAGGAAGAAATTCTTCCCTGTGAGGGTGCTGAGGCCCTGGCACAGGGTGCCCAGAGAAGCTGTGGCTGCCCCATCCCTGGCAGTGTCCAAGGCCAGGTTGAACAGGGCTTGGAGCAACCTGATCGTATGATTCTGTGATAATGAGATTTTCACAAACCTTACCTATGCTGCATGCCATATAGATTTTTGGGTATGATTTTAATGTCAGTGTCTACTTTAAAAAAAAAAAAAACCAACCCAAACTTCTGTCTGTTAAAAAGAAGTCTGGCTTAGAATGTGTGATGTCAACAGACTATCTAAGGACTGAAAGGTAGAGCTTCTCAGGTAGCTCTCCTGTTTCCTGTTGTATCATAGTCTCAATTCTGATTTCTTGTGATCTGCTAGGACAGAAATAAATGCTCTGAAGTTTTGTAGAGGACAGTACTCTAACTCCTCTGTTTTACATAAAATATGCTCAGAGTTTACCCTAGATCCTTTGGGAGGCAGTGATTCAGTGTGTTTACTAAGACTTCGCATCACTCAGTGTGTTTGTAGGACAGTGTGATTTTGTTGCAAGTGTAAATTGTAGTGACCAGTGGTGCCAATGAGGAAAATTTCTGGATGTGACTGCAGGAAAAGCTGAAGGACAGTGAGCGGCCAACTGGCATGTAATCCACTGGCTAACCAAGCAGTGAACTATACCAGGGAACCCTGAACGTCATCTGGTCCAGTACTGCCTGGGTCAGATCCTGGTAACAAAATCGGCTCCTAGTGAAGATGGGAAATGTCAGTGACATAATAGAAGACTTAAAAAAACCCCAACAAAACGCTGGAATGGGTTTTCTGTGTCATCCACACAACTGACTTCATACTGGATTACTCCTGAAATGGTCTGGAAAAGGAGTGATTCACTAATTATCTTTCTCTTTCCAGCAAGGAAGTCAAGTGCAGACTTCAGTTGCAATTGATAGCTGGAAAGGCTGGAGAGACCTTGGCTGTATTCTTTTCAGCCGCTTCTACTTAAGTTTCTTGTCCCTGCTCTCATAATTTGGGTGCATGCTACATCCATGTTACACATGGAGAAGCTTGGTTAGGAGTTGTTCAATTCACTTATTTTGGCATCATCCTTTTTATGAAAACCAAGTGGCAGAAACATTAAAAGCATGAAAGAGTACATGTTATCTAATATATACAATATTCTAAAATCTCATACTAAGACATCTATTAAGTGAAGGGACTGTAATTTCCATTCTTGCCCTCCATGCTGAATTTAATCTTAGGAAAAGATAATATCCAGACAATTTGTACAATTCCATATTCCACAGTATCATGATGGGGAAAGGTTTTCCTTCTTTAGTTCTAATTTCAAAATATTTCAGCAACACAATTTTAGGAAATCTTTATGCTGATATCAGAAATGTAAACAGTACTTTCAGGGGAAACTTGTGAAAACCTGAAGAGAGTTGCAATTTCCAGTCTTGTTTCTGTCTTTACGGGTGAAAATGTAGCTATCTGTGCATCTCTGTAGGAGATAATGTTTTTCAGGCTTTAGAATAACTTTGCTGATAGCAGCATGGTAATGGAGTGACTGCTGTCATTTTGACAATTTTCTGTAGTTTTAGACCAAATACTGTAGGACAAGGTAGAATAAGACCTTTTTGTTGTTGTTTTGTCATTCTACCAGCTGGGAGATTCCCTTAAAATCCTGTTAAAATTGTGAGCAGTGAGTTGTCATTTGCCTTAATAAGAAACAACCATAATGAACTTAAATAAGAATATGGGTTTCAAGGTCACCACTGCCATGGTGTTGTCTTTGCTTACATTGTGCTTTTGACAAGTTGTTGTCATATCCTATTGATCTTCCTCTGTCTGCACTTTAAGACTTTAAAGCCAGGAGGAAGGCAGCATAGGCATCTTTTAAAGATGTAAGAAGATATTCTGGCCCCCTGCTTTAGGGTTAATACAGGTAAGTAAAGAAAAAGAACAGATCTTTGAATAGTGAGGTAGAATGAAACTGCAGTGACATACACTCTAAGGGTCTGAGCATATTATTAAAGAAAGGCTGGGTTTGAACTGAAATACTTTCTGCACAGTTACAAATGTTGGGCTTCAAATCCTGAGTTAAATTTGATCTTCATTCATATAGCTTCAGCTTCTAGTTAATATAGGTCTCACATGGGAATGTGCAAAAGGGAAACGTGCATTTCCCTCGAGCATAGAAAGTGAGGTAAAAGCTGTCATTTACTTTTATTTTTCTACGGCATCCAGCAAAGGGAAATTGTATTAGGTGCTATAAGAATAGGATTATGAGTAATAAAATTGAAAAATAAAAATGCAAACTGAAATCAGTCCTTTTCCCAATTTTTCCAACTACTTTCTTAGACTTGTCTGGTTCAGTTATGTATGGCTCACTGCTGATTTTGCAATTGCTATAGAGCTGCAAGACACAAGATTATATGCAAAGGCTAAGACTTTTTTGTACTGTTTCAATTGCTGATGCTGTGTATCCAAAGAAGAGCAAAATGCTACAAGTCACAGTGATGATTTAGCTGTTTCAGGGCAATGTGCATTTCTGGTTAAATGAAAGAAATATTACATGAAAATTTATTTCATCCTTCCAAATATGATCATATTGCCCTCTGTTACTTTCCCAGAATTTATTTTTCATTCTTTTTATCATTCAGTTCTGGGCATTCTTGTTGTCATCCTGTTCTTGGTCATTCATGTTCCCATGTTCTGGAGAACCATAGACAGTGTGTCTTCAAGCGTGGTGTAATAGACTAGCTCAGCCAGAAGGGTGCAAAGCAAACTGTACCCGATTACAGTAAAATTTGAGAAGAGCTACAGTGATATTTGATTTCTGTAATAAAAAAAATAATATTACAACTTGTATTTCCTGTAGAAGACGTTAAAACAGCATCTTTGCAGTCTAAAATTGCATCAGGTTAGTACTGTTTCTTTAGTTATGCTTTGTAGTAGCTTTACACCTACTTTGTTAGAAACTAGCTTTTTCCTTGTTCTCCTCTATCTATGAAGACAGGCTGGGAGAGCTGGACTTGGCCAGTATGGAGAAGAGAAAGCTCAACAGAGATCTTAGAGCAGTTTCCAGTGCCTAAAGGGGCAATAAGAAACCTGGAGAGGGGCTTTTGACCAGGGCCTGTAGGAACAGTACAAGGGGGAATGACTTTAAACTGACAGGGAGGAGATTTAGATGAGACATTAGGAAGAAATTTTTCCCTATGAGGGTAGTGTGGCCCTGGCATAGGTTGTCCAGAGAAGCTGTGGCTGCCCCATTCCTGGCAATGTTCAAGGTCAGGTTGGGCAGGGCTTGGATCAAAAGAAGAAAACATTGGGAAAACAACTGTTTTATTAATAGGACCAAAATAAACTCTTGTAAGGAGATTTAGAAGGTGTTTTCAAAGTTATGAAATTGCATTAGAAATTTCTGTAACAAGTGAGCATTTTCATAGGGAAAGTCAGGCATTTTCATGGCAATCACATTTTCCATAGATAAGATTTGTCAGGGTTTTTTTGATGATGCCTGCTTTGCTTTCCTCTGGTATAATGACATAGTGGCCCTTGGTCATGGTCTTTGCTGTGGGCATTTTACTGTTAATATCAAATGAAGAAATACAAGCAGTAGGAATAGAATCAAATTGATTGGGAAAGAGCTTCAAGATCAAGTCAGACCTTTCCTCCAGCACTGCCAAGGCCACCACTAAACCATGTCACTAAAATCTGAGGGGTTTTTGGAGTTCTTGTTTATTTCACTTGCTCTATTTTGCCTTAGAGTGAAATCTAGGAGCTGAGGTCCTGTGCTCACTGCATCACTGACTTGCAGTACGAAATAGAGCCTATAGACTTTTAAGAGTATTTAGTCACACTTCCTAGAGCTTGTATATTCCACTTGACTTTGGCAGGGCTTGGCTTTGACAAAGACATTAAAAATAACAGAACTGCTGGAAGAAATCCTGTTTGTGGTCATCAGCCAGGTCTCATCCTTGCCAGTTATTTTTGCATTCGGTGTGGAATGGCCTTAAAAGATTTCAAACTAAGGATCCCACAAGGCAGCAGTCATCTGGAACATCCTTCATAAGTTGTGCTGGTCAAAGCTGGAAGGTATTTATAATGGCCTTACTAAGATATTTGCTTTCTCTAGTAAGCCAAGCCTGAGAGGAGAAATAGAATGCTCTCTTGCAAGTATTGCATTTTCCGTTAGCCTTCAGGGAAATTATTCCCTTTCTCTTCATTCTTGCTTAATATGTCCTTAAATAGTCACACTTCTGATAATGCTGTTAAGAAAAATACTTCTGCAATTTGCTTTGACCTTTTTGCTCTTCTTCATATTTTTCCATTAGTCTCAACCAATATAAAACTAACTAAGCTTGACTCTTCAAATGAAAGCTGGCCAAAATCTCATTGGGAATCTTTAAGCACTTAAGAGACAAAAAATGCATGTGTGATATCTGGGAGTGAACTAATTAGACAAGAAATATTTTAGGGACTGTTTTTATGTGAGAAACAACATTTTCAAGATTTCCTTCTCTACAGAAAAAGAGATAGGAACTTGGAAGAAGGAGGGTGAGTCCAGAACAAGCCCCGCATTTTATAGATCATTACATGTGTTGAAGACAGCTGGTGGACTTCCCTCTGTATCACTGTTTTTCCCCTCTGCCTCTATCCCAAACCAGCATTACAAGCGTGGAGGATCATTTGAGCATGAAAATTTTTGTTTATGAGCCTGATTCCATCTTTTAGCCTGCTTTACTTTATGCATATGTCTTTCTCTTTACAATTCTGTTTGTAGTAACACGAGTTCATTTATAGGTAGGAGAATTGTCAATGCACACTAAGAAAACTGCACCTTTCTGCACGAGATTTTTGAAAAAGTAGGAAAAAAATATGTAACTCAGAGGAAACAGAAATATTTACTGGATTTTAGTTCTTTTCACCTTACCTATCAATGTGGGTTTGCTTCAAATAAGGTTGATAAAACATTGAAACTATATAAAATAATGTACAGGGAATACATTCTTCTGGCAGTAAATTGCACTGTGATGGATTATGTGTAAGAACAAGTATGTGGGTTGTCTTGAGCTACTTGATTCCATAGTCTGATTTAGGAATTACATTTTGCACTAGGAAGTTAAAAAAAGGAGATTATTATTCTGCACTGATTACTGTCAGCATTAAGAAAAGTACAATGTTCACATGTCCAGGATAAATGGTCTTTGCAACAAGTTGTTCAAAACCCAATCAAGGTGAACACTGTCAAAGCTGAAGGTCTATTTTTAAGACGGTTGAAATAGGAAAATTATACTGATTGTCAGTTATCTGCGATTGTTGTCAGTCATTTGGATGATTGTACTTGTCAGTATTAAATGTAGCAAAGCCTTTCTGTTCCTTGTTAGTGTTGTGACACAAATGACAGTGTATTGCCTCAGTGAATAATAGGATGCTGGTCTGATTTAACTGACTTTTGAACAGTCTTCTGTCTGCAGCCCACATGGGAAGACTGAGAGGTGGCATTTATATTATCACGTGTGTGAGACAGAGAGTATTTTATCTGATATATCCACTTATGAATTAATTTGGGGTGAACTTACCCCAAACAAAAACCCAGTGCAAATCAGTATTTTTTCCAAAAGCTTTGAGTGGTCAGAGAAAGGCTTAAACCTCATACAAGTCCTGTGTACAATGATTAGGTTATTTCTATGGAAGCAAATACTGCTGTCACTGAAGTTAGTGTAGATGTCATTAAAAGTGGTGGTATTCATAGAATCCTAGAATAGTTAGGGTTGGAAAGGACCTTAAGATCATCTAGTTCCAACCCCCTGCCATGGGCAAGGGACACCTCACACTAAACCATGACACCCAAGGCTATGTCCAACCTGGCCTTGAACACTGCCAGCAATGGAGCATTCACAACTTCCCTGGGCAACCCATTC